>JADRCD010238598.1:0-29414 GCA_019843815.1 Montemys delectorum
GGGCTACATTTGTTTCCTGTAGCTACATTTGATATCTTAGACTTTATCACCTCTTAATAATTGGATGCATCAACTGGTTATGAATCATTCAACATTAGGTCCTATTTCTGAGGATTTTTACCACCTCTAATAATGCCATGGAATTAATCAAGAAAATACTACATCAGAAACCTTACGATTCATCACCTCTTGATAACTGGATCCATCAACTGGTTCTAAGTCTTGACCCACAGGCAGCAGAAGGGGACTGTCTTCAACACTGTCTTCAACCAGGCTTAAACATTGGAGGCCACAAAGCCCACCGCAGAGTGACCTGCTTCTTCCAACAAAGTCACATCCAAGTGTTAGGATTAAAGGCCTGAACAACCATGCCTGGACCTATGCCTTATTTTAATTCCTTTTCAGACGGGGAAAGCTTAGCTGGGTAGGATCTTGCTCTGAAGTCACCATTACATTATTCCCATTTGATATTGTTAATCTGTTTATCTCCTTGAACACAGGATTTAGCTCCATTTCACTTCCTGGGATCCCTTTAATCCTTGAACCACACATTTTGTATTTTTCCTTGTATATTTTCAGTCTTCATAAAAGTTAACATGATTTACCACACAACAGAATCTATACTAAGCTATTTTGAGATTTCCTTTAACAATGAAATTAATCCCAAACTATTCACCTCAGGCAAACATTTGGTGCAAGGGCCAAAAGCAGCCAAATTCTTTGCCAAAATATCAGAAGAACAGTCTCTAGGCTACATGCTAACATTCTTCTCCTCTGAACTCTCTTGAACCAAGTCCCCACAGTTCAAATCACCCTCAGCATCACTGTCTTCCAGGTGTCTACTAGTGTGGTCCATGGGGCAGTACTTAAAGCATTCCACTGCTTTCCTAACACAAAGTTCCAAATATACATTTCTTCAAAGAAAACCACGGTTAGGACTATCACAGCAATGCTCCAGGCCATGATACCAATTTCAGTCATAGCATTTAATTGCTGTGAATAAACAACATGACTAAGGTAAGGTAACTCTTCAAAAACAAAACATTTAAATGGGTATAACTTACAGTTTCAGAGGTTTAGTCTATTGTCAATAAGCTGGGAAACATGGCAGTGTCCAGGCAGACATGGTGCTGGAGGAATCAAGACTTCTTCTACATCATGATCTGAAGGCAACAGAAGGGGACTGTGTTCCACACTGGGTAAAGCTTGAACATGGAAGACCCACTTCCTCCAACAAGGCCATACCTCCTAGCTGTGGTCCAAGCACTCAAATACATGAGTCTATGGGGGCCATGCCTATTCAAAGCACCATAATGATTAAGTAGAATATTAATATTCTGGTAAAGATGAAAAGTGGACCCATAATAGATTATGTCTTATTCATAGAATCAACAACTTTGATTTATAGTAACCCCAAAGTACCATTAGGAGAATGTATACAGCAAGGATTATTTCTAGATCTTAGTCTTAAAAAAATTAGTCAAATATAAAAAATAACAGGAGGAAAAAATGAATTGGTAAAATAAAAGAACAATAAGGGTTTTCTTTTGAACAGGTGAATTTAAAGTGTTTATGGGACAGACAAGTGACAGCATCAGGTGAGTAGGTGGCTATGTGGTTCCTTTTTTTTTTTTAATTGTATTTTGTTTTATTTTGTATCTGGGTGTCTTCTTGTACATTAAAAACTATCCATCAATGAACTGAGTATTTCTTTTTTTTTTTTCTTTTTTTTGGCTATGGGGTTCTTTAGAGAGTAAAACAGAGGTGTATTTGCTAGAGTGCTTAAGCAATGGGTACTGTTTAAATCTCAGTAGAGGGCCAGGCATGGTGGTTCATGCCTTTAACCCCAGCATTCTAGAGTCAGAGGCAAGTGAGTACCTCTGTTAATGCTAAACACATTTAAAGACAACAAAAGCGATGGCTAAATGGCCAACCTGAAACACTTTGGCACCTTTGATGCATTTGGTGATACTTCAGGAGAAGAGTGGACATAGAAGTCCAAGTAAAGAATCTCATAAATGAAAGGAGATCTCTGGAAAATGACAATGGTGAATGGAGCAGAAGCCAGAAGAAAGTATGATCAATATGTTCATACTATACTTTTCAGAACCCATGAATTACCAGAATGAGCTAGTAAGATTAATCTAGAAGACAGGGGAAAGTGGGAGGCAGGAAAAGGAGCATCAGAAGTTTAGTAAACGTCTTAAGGATGGGTGCATCACACTAGAGAGGGACTGCTTTTAATCAAGTCTGGGGCTCCTCACCCACCATCAAAGAAGAAATATGAAGCATGAGTAGACACAAGAATTTAGACAGACTTGACATCCTCCACTAAATGAATGATGAGGTCATTGGCTGAAGTTGTATCCATGGGGTTACAATTTCAATCATCAGAGATATTTAAACCATCAGAGATGCTTGAGAGGGAAGACATAAAGATGTTTCAAAATGCAACAAACTTTACAGGCAAAGGCACTAGTGTTGTAGATTCTCAAACTGAGGTGTTGTGAGTTTTATGCAGTATTCAAGCAAAGAGAATTGTTATTCTCCATACTCTTTCATCCCTACAGACGTAAGATTAGACAATTGTGTATTTTTGATGTTGAGAAGTTAGTAGATGCTTAAGGATTAAGAGTGTGCACCACTCTTGCAGAAGACCCAAATTCAGTTCCCAGCACTCACATTGAACAATTCACCACTACTTATAACTCCAGTTTTGGGGATTCCAGTGTCCTCCTCTGACCTCTGCAGAATCCAAAATTGTGTGCACACCCCTGCCATATATAGGAAGACATAATTTCAACTAAGATGACCTTTAAAATTTTAGTAATTAAAGTTTTATTGTAAGAACTTGAAGTATAACACATTATACAGTTAGATTAGCCAGACCCAAAATCTACACCTCTCAGTGAATTTCTGTACATTTAGAATAGCCAATCTGAAGCTTTGGATTTTATACTTTTTGGATCAGTTATATTTATATGCACTTATCCACTCACAAAAATAAAAAATATTGACTAATATATGGCAAAAGAGTTAAGAGTATATGTAGTATATTAATCAGATTTATGCTATATATAAACTAAAACAGAAAAGAGGGTAGACATGGTAAGGATTGTGAGTATATAAAACAGGGAGGTCTATGAGTTCTGAAAACTCCTGTCATGAAATAACCTATAGATTATGAGACTGAATATAAAGAATAATTGGGTTGTATGTACTGGATTTGGTGAGTTTTTGGAAGTTTAGAGAGAGGAACTTAGACTTATGTGACAGCTTCCTGTATGAGATATGTGGAAAATAATAACAAGCAACTGCCTTTTAAAGATGTATTTAGTTTCTCTCCCTCTCCCTTCCCCTCTCCCTCTCCCTACCCCCCCCGTGTGTGTGTGTGTGTGTGTGTGTGTGTGTGTGTGTGTGTGTGTGTGTATAGGTTCGTGCATACATACAGACTTTGTGCTTGCAGTGCCCTCAGAGGCCAGAAGAGGATATAAGATTTTTCTGGAACTGTGATTACATATGATTATAAGCTGTTGTGTGGGTGGTGGGAACTGAACCTGGGTCCTCTAAAAGAGCAGCAAGTGCTCTTAACGGCTGATCCATATTTGTGACCTTCAAACAACTATTTTTGGAAAGTTGTCTTTAAGATGAAATGAGCATTTTCCCCTTCAGTCCCAGACTCTAGGGCCTTTTTTCCCTGGTATTTTTGATGGTTATATCCGAAGATTTATAAATGCTTTTTGCAAATACAATTCGATGTAGAATTGGCATTCCTTTGAATAAGATACAGTGGAAGTATGAATGCCAGAAATACAAAAGCAATACTAACTCTTCAAAACTGACTGTACATAGTAACAGCCAGTTTTTATTTCTTTTATTAATCATTCCATTCATTTATATCCCAAATGATATCCTACTTCCCAGTTACCCCTCCACCAACCCCCATCCCATGATATCCCGCTTCCTGATTATCCCTGTACCACCCCCATCTGCCCTCCCCACTCCCCTTTGCCTATATGAGGGTGTTCCCCCACCTACCTACATTCTCCCGCCCCACCACCCCAGCATCCCCGTATTCTGAGATATCAAACCTCTCCAGGACCAAGGGCCACCCCTCCCATTGCTGTCAGGTAAGGTTATCCTCTGCTACATATGTATCTGGAGCCATGGATCCCTCCAGGTACACTCCTTGGTTGGTGGTCTGGACTGTGGGGGAACTGAGTGGTCAGATCAGCCTATGTTGTTCTTCCAATGGGTAGCAATCCCCGCTCCGCTCCTCCAGCCCTTCTGTCAGCTCCCCCACCAGGTTCCCTGAGCTCAGTCTGATGGTTGGATCCAAGCATCCACATCTGCATTAGTCAGTTGCAAAAAAATTAATAATAAAATGTCTAATTTGAGGTTTCAATAAATGTTTGTGTTGAAACACCATGAGGACTGTTAATTTATGTATTATCTAGGGCTTCTTTCACCTACATCTGAAACAAGTAATTACACTAGGAAACCTGTAGCCCAGAAGCCTAAAATACCTCAACATATGGCCCCTTATTTACTCTCTTCAGGATCTTAAAGCCATGCTGATTGATCACGCTCTCTCTTCTTTGAGCTAGCTCATGGCTCCATACCTACCAGCCGAAGCCTCTTTCCTCAGTGGAGCAAATGTCCCTCCAAGCAAGTCATCACACTAAATTGTTTTTTTCATTTAACCTTTGCCTTCCATGTTTCCTTCCAAAGGAAATTCTGCAGCTTCATGCCCCTCTATTTACATCACTGAATACTTATGTGTTTATGTATCTATGTTCTGCTTCATTGCATGAAAATGGAGCTCTACTGAGATGGGACCTACATCTCTATTTTACTCATGTCTTATAGTCCCAGCACCCAGGGCCTTACTCAGAAATGATCAGCAAATGATAACTAAATGAATATAATCAAGGTTAGGGAAAAAATGTTAAGAAATGTTATAGTTATACACATCTTTCCTTATGATACTACTTTGAGTTCCAGCCTTTAAGGAATTTATTATTTGAAGCCTGAGAGAAACTCACTTGAATATAATGTCATGGGCCACACTTAGAAACCAACCTGTAGCATTACTGGTGTAAGTCTCACTGATTCAAATTCCACTGTGAGCATTTTGGAGACTGATTTCTATGGTTGTTATTGCTCTTCACTGGGGTTTAGCTGGACTATATACAATACCAATAATTGGACACATGTGAAGACAATTTGATCAGTTTTCCAAAGCATATAATTCAACCAAAAGGATTGAAAACAATTACAAAATTTATTTGTGAGGAATAACAGATTTCACATAAATGTCAGCTTAGGCTTCAGTTTGACTGTTGATCGCATTCATTGAACATAAATTTTGTAATTTACTTTGCCTTCTAAGAGTGAGAACTAATTTCTGTATAAATGGCATTTTTACCAGTGGCATATAAGAAAGCCCATGAGATTCAGAATTAGGAGCCCAACTTGAATTCTCAGGTCCATTACTTCAATAAAATTGCTATATAATTTATTTCATGCACATATTTCATTTTTTTCCAAAATTTCTAAAGTATTATTCTCACATTAGTTAAAATACTCTCACTTAATTTAGAGGAGTGGTTTGTAAAATACATTGCATTTTAGAAAGACAACAGCTATTATTACTGAATGATTAATGTTTAAAATATATTCCATTGTTATTGTAAATGTTTGATGTTATCAACTTTCTTGGATCTTGTCTACTCCAAGGGAGGGGATGGATTTTGTTTGATATAAGTACCCTACTTTTGTACTCACGTTGTAAGCATAGAATGCACCTACACTAAATGACAGCACTTCCCCTTCCTTAATGTATGATTTTTTTTCAGCATTTAGTGTCTCTATTTCAGTCCCTTTATTTGGAAAGTAAGGCAGGATTGTTAGCATTGCAAAGTATTACTGTAAACAAACTCATATGGATTCTGCTCGCTCACAAACCTACATGGCTGGGGTAAAAACTCAACAAGTATGTGCAGACTGGATTATGATCATTAAGCTCTTCTGCATCCACATGCCAGGTTTAACAAGCTCCTGACACAGGGGCCGGGGCCTGGGAGGATGTGGAAGCATCTTCCTGGAGCGCTAGATCATTAGGTGGGAGTGATTTTCCTCAGTGTAAATGTGATGCACGACTGACTTTCCATCTTCTTTGGAATCCACAGAAGGATACATTCAGTTGGAAGATATCTTTCCCTTCATTACAGGAGAGTTATCTGTCTGGATTTTTAAATAGACTGCTTCTAATGGCTTTTCAGTTTTAAGGCTTATTATTCTTTTGTAACCATAAATCTCCAAGTAGTTAAATAAGTTAAAAGAAAATGACTTTAAAAAGGAATTTCTTTCTCAGTTTTCAACAAAGTCTCACCTTCTAAAGTCTGAAGTCATGAGACAGTTTCATATTAATTCTTGTTTATAACATTAATATTTCCACAAAAATCTTACTAGAATTAGACAATGTCATTCCCCTATTTCAGGAATAAAGAGAAAGGTGAGAAATAATTTTCCCAAGGTTTTTCTAGAAAATATGTCAGGAAGACTTGAAATTAAATGAAGTCACATATTCTAGATTTTCTTTCACTTCACAGAGTGAGTTTCACTTTCATAAAACACATGATTTCATAACCATGTCCTGATGACAGAAAACAGTATATATAGCCAAAAAGGTCCCGAAGGACCAAGAACACTCTATGGATTCCTATCAGAATTGATTTTAAATAAGCAATAAAAATACATTAAAGTTAGTGAATGAATGGTGAGATAAAAATTAATTTCACACTAGACTCTACATGGAGTCAAAGGGTAATGATAAACATGACCGCTGCAGAAGCCACTTACTTTACGTTTGATGGCTATAGCCTCCGCCACTGCAATCCATCACTGTGTAGATAACCACTCAAAAGTCTGTGAACATTTGTCTTAAGATAAAAATGCAGGTTTTTTTCTTTACTTTCTCCTTTTAAGCTCAATTGGCATTGAAAGAACAGATGTTTAAGAACAACTGTTCAGCATACAGTTTTTTAAGAAATCATGTACATAAACCCAGTATTTATCAAATATATCTGTGCTGTATTTTTTGATAATCTCAGCCACATGTTTAAAGCTAAAGGAAAAAAGTACAGCTTTCAATTATTATATAATTACTTTTCCTTCAATTATTACTAAATTATTTTCAGCATTAAAGAAGGACCAAGAAGGAATCAGCTCTCATGTGTGAGATGAATACGTTCTGGAGACTTCGTATGTTTCATATTTGAAATTTGCTAAGAGACTAGATCTTCAACACACTATTCCCAAAAGCTTAACTGTGGGCAGCAGTAAGGACATGCTTTAGTTTAATTGTGGTAGTCACAGTGTATACATATAGAAATGTGTAACACTTTACACCTTAGATACATAACTTGTCAGTCCTATTTCACCAAAGCTAGAAAGGATTGTATAACAGACGCTTGGGAATGACCAAGAAGAGTTATGTATAAATATGAACATCTTTTGAATTGATTTTTTAACTTATGAGGATTTCAATGCAGATGTGCGCACCATCAACATTTAGACAGTCTACATGAGCATTACTCTCATGTGTGGCCATGAGACTATTGACCATAGTGTACAGAGAAGCTTAGCATTACCATTGTCTGTTTTGGGGATTGTGGGCTTTGTATCTTTAACACCAAGAGAAAAAGCAGAGACAATGCTCCCTGGACTGCATGTGCCCCTCTTGTGACAGACGTCCTAAGTCACAGGTAACATACAGAACATGGCACTTGGCTTGATGACAACTCAGCCACAGAAAACTCTACAGATATTTCTTTTTGGGGTAAAACCAGATCAAATCAAAAGAAACAAAATAAAAATCATACTTTCTTATTATTCAGCCAGTATGTATCAAAGGGACATTTATCAGAAGGAAAAAAATCAATAGGCGTAGGTATTCAGTAGTGCACGAATCACAAGATGTTGGATTCCAACAGTTCTCTGCCACCTCTTAATGCTCTGCAAGGAATATTTGTCACCTCACTGTCATGGTTGCTAGGCTCTTCAAGGAGAAAAAAAATAGTGTTGTAGGATCCTCTAGGAAAAAGACTTCAGTGGCACTCTAGACAATTTATGCAACCTGCACAGAGAGCGATTAAGGAGCAAGGCTTACTAGACACTGTTTTACCCTAATAGTAGGCTCCCAGCTCGTCTTACCTACAAGTGGACAATTCTGACATCCTCTCTGTGCTCCCATCCCATGCCTTGCTTCTTTCCCTCTGCCCTGTCTGTCTTCTTCTGGGCTCCTCTTCCTGTTATCTTTACTCTCTACCTTCTGCCTCCCTGCAGAAGAAAAGAGAATATGATTTAGAATTAATGATTGTAAAATAACAACAAGCCCTATTCAATTTTTTTTTCTTTTTCTGAAAGGAGCCTTATACACACACTCAACAAAAGACCACACCAAAGGTTTAGCTCCAATCAAATTTATAACGTAGTTTGGGGAAAATCTTTAGTGAAGTCTTATATAAGAATCTGTTAACTTTCACAAGGAACCTATAGCTTTCCTAATGTGACAAGATTATGGTTAAAAGGCCAAACTGTAGCTTTTGTGTTTAGGCTTTACATACACATAAACTGTATGTGCTGATTTGTGAAGGTAAAATTTAGATTACCGATGGTCTCCACATATTGGAAAATGCAAATTTAAGCAAGATGAGGAGAGAATTCAATCAAAATGGAGGAATATGTTTTTATTCCAAGTTTTAGTTCAAAGTTTTGTTGTTGTTTTTTTTTAAGATTTATTTCATGTGTGTGAGTATACTGGAGCTGTCTTCAGACACATCAGAAGAGGATCCCCATTACAGATGGTTGTGAGCCACCATGCAGTTTCAGGGAATTGAACTCAGGACCTCTGGAAGAACAGTCAGTGCTCTTAACCACTGAGAAATCCCTCCAGCAAAATAAGGTTTTTTTTGTTTGTTTTGTTTTGTTTTGTTTTGTTTTAATTTCATTGTGGGTGGTTGTGAGCCACCATGTGATTGCTGGGATTTGAACTCACAACCTTCGGAAGAGCAAATGGTGCTCTTACCTGCTGAGCCATCTCACCAGCCTAGTTTGAAGTTTTGTATCTGTTCAAAGGTATGTGAAAGAAAATGCATGAATATTTGTATTTATTGGAGTTATGAAACTGAAACTTGAAGAGACCACTAGAGGAGAGTATGTTCCACACATTTGCATTTAGCCATTAAATAAACCTTTCTATAATGTTCTCTTTATAATAATCTTGAATGGTAATTGGCGGTTTGGGCAGAGCTGTTGCTATTTAGGCCTGGTCATCATTAGTAGTTAGCTATGAGTAGAATGATTTCTCCAAAGCTATGCATGGGGCACCATGTTGCCTGTTGGGGATAGTGAGGTTAACACTGTAGCCACAAAACAGGAGGTATTTTCACCTCAATCCCAGAACTGATTATCCACATGAATGAAACCAACTCCCTGCCACTCTGTGGAGGACACAGTGCAATCTGACCAGCATGTTCTAAGCAATACTTGTGAGAGAGCCAAAGCAGGAACCCTCAGGGCACTATGTGAGGGAGAACAGATTGGGAACTATAACCACCTACTTTTCCCATTTGTTGATTTACTTTATAAAACTAGGGGCCTTTCTTACCTTGCTTTTCTCAGACACTTTAATTTTTTTCTTTTGCTTGAAAATATTGTGTATGTATACAATAAAATATGAATATATTCACCCCAATTTCCCACTTCCAGTTCTTGCAATGTGCTGGTTATACAAGACAAACTCTATCTTCCCTTACATTGTTTTTGTCAGTGTTCTTCACAGCAACAGGAATACTCCACATCCCTCTCAACACGTTCCCTTATTCACGTCTTCGTTTTAAAAAATAACCAGTGAACTGCAATTGGTGTTGCTCATGTGTACATGGTTGTGGGGCCATCCCCTGAATGTTTATCAGTGGTAACACATTCTCCTCAAAACAAACTGACTCTGCCACCCTCAGAGGCTACCAACAGTTTCTCAGTGCTTCTCCAGTCAGTGCTGGCATTTCGGCGAGTGTGAGCTTGTACAGATACCCATGGCTGCTGTGAGTTCTCAATGTGATAGCCAAGTATATCTTCTCAGAAACCCATTTATGAAAGTCTGTAGGTTTTCTACATTCCTCTTTTTCAAATCATACTTTCTGGCTTCAAATTTATTTCAGCAGTAACCACCATGGCTCTAACATCACAACTGCAATATCAAAGGCCAATATTAAGAGAAAATATTTTACATAATCTATATCCCCTAAAGCAAACAAAAATTTGTAGGCAATGAAAATAAGGTTTTATTAACTATTAATTCAATACTGCTGCTTATTATTTATAAGCACTTTGGTGCATTTCTTAATTGTTCTTATTATATTTTTCTTGTTTAAACAACTTTTACAATTACGATCAAGTCACCATAGTTTCTTTGTGTTTAAAAGCCAAGGCTATACTTCGCAATGAGCAAAGTGATGTTAGTGTTATAACTCTTATTATTATGTTACCAGTGCAGATAGTTAACCAAAATGGCAAAGTCACTAGCTCAAGTGATAGAATGGTTCAGACAGAAACACACGGTACAGATAATTTTCTAAAGTTTCTTTTCCTACTGAGAACATTTATTGATATTAAGATTAAGGAAAGAGTTCTGAGCTGAACAGACTCTGCAGACATGCTATCCTCACCCCTCGAGGAAAAGGCATGCCACCTGAATATCTATAGTCTTTCTAAGCAGAGCGGAGAACTAAGGCATGCTAAGGCAAGCACTGGCAAAGAACAGCTAATGAGGTGGCCATACCTAACCAGTGCAGGAGCAGTAAGTAACAACATTGCATCTCACGATGACAGCGTACTTCAGAGCCAAAACGAAATCTGAATCTTACTACCTACCTTCATCCAGGACACAGAGGAGGTAACTTTAAGAAGCTTGATTTCTCTTTGCAAGGAACACTTCTTTATGTCCATTCTTGGAAACGCAGGAGACAACATCAGTGTTGGTGCCCAGAAGTAGGCTTAGTGCACTCAGTAGCTGTTTAATATTGCTTTTTTTTTTTTTTACCCTTTTCCAGTATAAATGTGTAGGAATCATTCTGCAAGCTCATAAATAATATATTTTACAAATGAGCTAAAAATACACAGTGAAAATAACCTATTATGCCTGGGAATAGGCCTACTTAACAAGAGACTCCTTGATAATTAGAGGAGAAATTAAAATTCCATATTTAGAAAATAAGCATTAATGGAAAATGAAGGTAGCATTAGGCCAACCTCAGAAAGTGGCATTTTCTACTTTTTTCTTGATTAGATTAATTACTATAAATAACAGAATGTTGCTGTTCATCTCTGATTATGATGAGGAGCCCCACTGCAAATGATTAAATAGATCTAAGAAAGCAGGATTTCAAAAAGTATAACAACACTGAGATGTGGAGGGTAAAGAGTCGTCCTTCAGCTGTGCTGGGTTTTCATTTGGGGGGGGGATCATCTGTCTTCCAAATGACAAATGTTTGTCCACACATCTGAGGCAATATTAGAATGTCCAGCACATCAGCATGAGACTGGAATTTTCCCCTAAACACTAACAGGTCAACTAAGGAAGTTAGGTGGAAACTCAGAATCCCACTTGGACGAGATTTTTATTTTTGCCTTTACATCTTGGTGAGTTCTCAAAGATCAGAGTACCGTTAGTTGGCATTGTGTAAGGTGACGTTAGGTTACCTAACAATGGGAACATCTTCGGGTCTAATCTACTAACATTAAATTATGTGAATAACAAATAATATTCTAGAGAAAGAGCCTCAGGTCTGCAGCCAGTCCCACAAAACCCAGAGGAAGTTCCACTTCCAGGCGTTCTAACACGCCCAGGAGGACCCAAGATCTGTCCCAACACCAGGAGTAACTGGGAGCAGCAAGACCAGGAACACAGGAACTCTGCCATCCCAGTGGCTCAGGTTCCTTCCAGTCTGTCTGGGCCTGCAGGTGCCCTGAGAAGACCTTGGGCACAAGCTCTGCAGTGAGTCCCACAACACCCAGAGGAAGCTCCACTCCCAAGTACTCTAAAAAGCCCAGGATCACAGGATCCCAGAATAACAGGATCACAGAGACAACTTGACTCTGAAGGATTCTAACACAACCAGGATCACAGGAAGGACAGTCTCCAGTCAGATTTAGCAAGGATAGGTAGCACTAGAGACAACCAGATGGCAGGAGGCAAGCATAAGAACATAAGCAATACAAACAAAGGTTACTTGGCATCATCAGAACCCAATATTCCCACCATAGCAAGTCCTGTACACACCATCACACTGGAAAAGCAAGATTCAGATATAAAATCACTTCTCATGATGATGATATAGGACTTTAAGAAAGACATAAATAGCACGCTCAAAGAAATACAGGAGAACACAAGTAAACAGCTAGGAGCCCTTCAAGAGGAAACATAAAAAAAATCCCTTAAAGAACTACAGGAAAACACAATCAAACAGGTGAAGGAAATGAGCAAAACCATCCAGAATCTAAAAATGGAAATAGAAACAATAATAAAGAAATCAGAAAGAGAGAAAACCCTGAAGATACAAAACCTAGGAAAGAAATCAGAAGCCATAGATGCAAGCATCACCAACAGAATACAAGAGATAGAAGAGAGAATCTCAGGGGCAGAAGACACCATAGAAAACATTGACACAACAGTCAAATAAAATGCAAAAAGCAAAAAGCTCCTAACCCAAAACATCCAGGAAGTCCAGGATGCAAGGAGAAGACCAAACCTAAGGATAATAGGTATAGGAGAAAGTGAAGACTCCCAAGGTAATGGGTCAGTAAATATCTTCAACAAAATTATAAAAGAAAATTTCCCTAACCTAAAGAAAGAGATGCCCATGAACATACAAGAAGCCTATAGAACTCCAAATAGACTGGACCAGAAAAGAAATTCCTCCCGTCACATAATAATTAAAACACCAAATGCACTGAACAAAGAAAGAATTTTAAAAGCAGTAAGGGAAAAAGGTCAAGTAACATATAAAGGCAGGCATATCAGAATTACACCAGACTTCTCACCAGAGACTACGAAAGCTAGAAGATCCTGAGCAGATGTCATACAGCCCCTACAAGAACACAAATGTCAGACCAGGCTACTATACCTGTAGAGAGCCACGCCCGAGCTGGCTATCGCCATTACAAGATGGCGCCGGCATCCGGTGTCTTCTCCCTGTAAACAAGTAGTCTGCGCATGTGCTAAGGGCCAGAGTGCGCCAAGTCACAGCCTATCCCGGGGCATCACATGAGGTAATGAGCAAACAGCCAATCAGAGGTGAACACGCAGCTCCAGGGTATGTATAAGCAGTGCCTTTTCGGGGTTTGGGGTCTTCCTCTTAAAAATGCAATAAATGCTTGCTGCAGAAGGATCCTGGTGTCTGTGTGCGTTCTTGCTGGCGAGATGGAGAAAACAAGATATTCCATGACAAAACAAAATTTACACAATGTCTGTCCATAAACCCAGCCCTACAAAGGATAATAGATGGAAAATATCAACATAAGGAGCCAAACTACACCCTAGAAGAAGCAAGAAAGTAATCTTTCAACAAATCCACACAAACCTAACTCCACCTCTTACAACAAAAACAACAGGAAGTGACAATTACTTTTTCCTAATATCTTAATATGAAAATTAATATTACCAACATATCCTAATCAATTGAAATCCAAAAATATGAGGAATTAGAAATTTGTTGATTGTCACCCAATGGCCTCTCTAATTTGGTAATTGGAGAAATAAGTCCAATATTGTACAATCCATATACACTTTCAGCTTGTTTGTTCGTGACAGTGTCTTGCTGTGTACAATATAAGGATCTTGAAATCTTGCTTCTCCTATCTCAGCCTCTCTATTAGTAGTATTGCTTATTTCATGTTTTTACACTATACTATGGTTTTCAGAACAGCTTACATATTTCAAAAGTATTTATAAACCCAAAAGAAACGTATACAATTAAATTGGGAAGGGGCTTATAAGAGAACAAGAAAGAATGAGACTGAATGCTTTGCTTGACGTTTGTAACTTTTGTATCAATCTGAAGAAGACTTTATAAGTTACTCTTTCTCTGAGATGAATGCTTTTCCAAATTATCACAGCCAACGAACCAGATTCGTACACTCACCTAATGTGTGTGCCACCCTCCAAGCGTAACCACTGTTCATTGAAACAGTTAGTGAATGACTTTATGGATAGACCATCTTAATACACACACCATTTCTTAAATGATTATAACCTGTTCTCTGTGGGCTGAGAATAAATTCACTCACTCAAGTCAAATAGCTTTGACCATAGCAGGACGTCTATATTCAAAAATCACGCCTACAATTCATTCCTTGGCATAGCAGAACTGTCAACTCTGAGCTTAGCTATGATCTAGGTAAAATCCTTCTGTGATATGGGGGTCATTGAAGTACAGCCTTATTACAATGAAATCCAATGTCTGAAAATTGTTCTTATTTTGGGCTTGTACCACAGTAAGAGCCAAGATTTTAAGCTCTACTAAATACAAAACAAACAAATAAACAAAAAGACTTTATATATTTATGTTCATTTAAGAAAGTACTAGTAGTGATGTATTATTTTGAAATATACAATTAATATGTTTGGAGTTATTTAAAATTTATATTGAGGAAACGTATGTATTTTTAGTATTGCTGTAGACAAGCATCTGCATAAGACTGTTAAATTGATTGTGGTTTTATATCAAACAACTTTTATAATATTCATTTTTATTGTTATAATAGTTTATAAATTTTAAAGAATATAACAAAAAGATATTGCAGGTATTGAAGGGGGTCTCTGGGAGAAGTTGGGGTACAAAAGGGATACAAGAATGTGATACAATTCTATTTACTTGAAATATGTTTTTAAATGTTAACAAATTCAGATAAATTGAAATCATGTAACTTTTCTCATCATAATGCAATAAAAGTTAAAAAAAAAAAGAACCTCAGATTCAATTTATATCTCAAGGTCCAACATGATATGAAAAGACTGGAAAATATTTCTTCATAAATCCCCACATGTTTGTGTTTTCTTTGGTTAGACTGGGAGAACGGCAGTGTAGAAAATGAGGTTTTACATTGCTAATAGTCCAGATCAACCAAGAGTTTGTTCCAACTGTATCAGGAGATTGCAGATGCCCAAGAGAAAAAAGTCAAAGAGATTTGAGAGATGTGCAGTTCATAAACTATTTTAATTACAATTTATACATTTTAATTGTAGTGTAGTGTGTGTGTGTGTATGTGTGTATGTGGGGGGGTGTGGGGGGTGTGGGGAGTGTGGGGGGTAGGGGTGGGTGGGTGGGTATGTGGGTATGGGTGTGTGTGGGTGTGTGGGGGTGTGGGTGTGGGTGTGTGCGCGCGCGCATGTATGTTGGCATCCAGGTATCAGAGCACTCAAATAGAAGTCAGAACACAAGTTGGCAGAGTAGGCTCTGGGGATCAAACTCAGGTCAGACTTGGCAGAAAGTGAGCTTTAACCACTGAGCCATCTCACCAGACACACAAAACTACCCTTAGAGGAAAAAATTTTATCTTGTCATTAGTAGACCATGGGAGGATGCCTAGTTTAAAGTTGTTTGTGTTTGCAGAGAGAAAATCTGTTCTGAAAGTGCCTAGTTGTTCCTTGGTATCTTTGGGGAATTATTTCCACGACCTATTTAGTTATCCAAATGCATGAACGTATGTCTTCTATTAAATGGTGATATACCTGTATGTAAGCTGTACACAGTGCCTACTCTACTTTAAGCCATCTTTGATTGTAATACCTAGTGTCATATGTAACTATCATGTAAGCAGTTGCTATACTGTGACACAAAAGAAAGCTTGCCCATGTTTGTCACAGATGGAAGATGCCTCTCAGTATTTATGATCCATGGGTGGTTGGATTTAAAGCGGTGGAAATTTGCTAGTGAGTAAAGGGCATGAGCAATAGCTCACTTCTGAGAACATCATACCCGTATTTGTCAGAGAGAAGCCGCAAGGAGAAGCTTCAGTAGGAGGTGGAATGACAGAGCCTTCAGGGCTTCGACACTCAGCACAAAAAGGTCTCTGTCTTTGTGAGTCACTAATACTGCCTCCAACAATGGCTAGGGGCTAGAACTACTCAACTTTCCATCACTTTCTAAAACTCCTTCTAATAGGATGCCTTCTCTAGACCCACAAGCTAACATAAACTTTCAATAAATTGTACTGAACCTTAGTAAAATGTCCTTGGTGCTCGATACCACTCGATGCCTTGGTTTATTTTATTTTATTTTATTTTATTTTATTTTATTTTATTTTATTTTATGAAGCTTTGTTCACAACAGAACAAAAATAACTAATTATTCCATTTGATTGGGACTTTGAAGGTTGTGCTCTCCCACTCTCATGAACACTATAACTAGACTATTTTCATCCATACATACACCTTCAGATTCTCAATTTTACTCTCAGGTCAATCTTGTTTTTCACAATAGCAGATGTTTTCACTGTTTTGTAGCCTCTTACAAAAAAAGACAAGTAAAGCCTTCCCTTCCTGAATTGAGTGAGCTCTGTGGACCACTATTCACTCATTGTGACTGCATGGCATCACCTAGTCCATCACTTTAACAAGGCTAATTAGAAAATACATCTCCCAGTGCCAAAAGGAAGAGGAGCTATGATTCTCCTACATGGGATGCAAATTATTTCCACCTTTCAAGCATGATTGGTATCTTGAAAATGAAGGTATCTGCTTTGGGCCCATGTTGAGCTAGTAACAGGATTTTGGCTTCCTTCTAACAACTGAGTTATCAAGCACACAGTGCCAATATAAACTTGATATGATATCAGTAGATATTTGATATTAATTTCATGCCTGGCTATGTTAATTATCTTCTGCATCACAAATTACTCAAACATTAAGGCTTAAAAGCAGCAAGCCTTTATTATCTCATAGTTTCTCTTTGGATTCAGTCTTGCTGGGTAGATCTAGCTAGAGCTCTTTCAAGGTCACAATCAAATTTTGGCTCTGATTGTATGCTGATATGGAGGATGAGCAAAGGGAAAATTAGTTTTTCAACACACACACACACACACACACACACACACACACACACCATAGTTGAATGGCCTTGACATCTCACAGTATGATGGACTGAAGTCTCCAGTTTCTAGTCAGTCTTTCCCAATCCTCTGCCAGATAGAGCTTTCTTTATGGCAAGCCACAGGTAGACAGAGGAAGCAAATCAAACACAAAAGAGTGAGCAGGAGGGACATGAAGGTTTTCAGAACTTAATTTAGAATATCGTGCTAGCACCTTTGGTGTATTGTAAATGTCGAAGGACATCACTGGCTCTGCCTTGCCTGAAAGCAGAGGGTACCGCAAAGGCATGTATACTGCAGGTATTAAAACTCAGCTTAGAGGCCGTCCTTTGAGTCCTTTGACTTCCTTAGGGCTTTCCTCTTTACCAGAGTCTGCAATTAGTTTTATCCTTTGCATTATACAAATGCAGAATGTAAAAATAGTTAACATGTGCATGCAAACCCTATAACACATGCTATATGTCCAATGAAGATCTTCTGTGTTGGTTTAATGACCTTTGCCTTGCTCTATTCATGCATGCACCGTGCAGATAGAGCTTTGAATGCTAGAAATTTTACAGTTATGCAAGGGAAGAAAGAGGGATGGGGAGGGGGGGAAGGGAGGGAAGGAAGAGAGAAGGGAGGGAGGCAGGTGGGGAGGGAGAGAGGGAGACAGGGAGGCAGATAGAGAGGGAAGGAGAAAGGGAGGGAGAGAGGGAAGGAAAGAGAGTGGGAGGGGGAGGCAGTGAAGGAGGTCAGGGAAAGCAAGGAGGGAGGGAGGCAGGCAGGCAGGCAGGCAGGCAGGCAGGCAGGCAGGGTATATGTTCCACTCTCCATAGTGGGTAAAGGAAGCTAACAGAGAACTTCGGTTCTGAGGAATGAGCATCCATCCTTCAAAATTCACTTATTCCACATGTATAGTTATTAGGAACTCTTGTAGCCTTGGGTATTCTGAATCTGAGAGACAGGCTGAATTCAGTTTCCAGGTGGAAATCAGAGATCAAACCAATTTATTACACACAAAAACAGCTGATATTTTTAAACAAATGGGTTAATCGTGTGTTATTTTATTATGCCATTAGTGGGAATTTGAACACATACCACCCCGCAGAACAATCAGTGTCCAAAACCAGCAGTGGCTCCCCACTGAGAGATTCCTGCTCAAGAGCTACACACTGCAGGGTTGTGCTCCTACTGGCCTCAAGAGTAGGATTGTGGGAGGTTTCCTTTGTTGGCATTACACGTGGTTAGAAAACTGGTTTTAGGCCATTGTCAAAATGATAAAAAGACCTTTTATATGGCAAAGTCACTAAACTACAACAGACACAGTGTGACTGACAAACAAGACATTGAATTTCTTTAACTTAGAGCAGTGGTTTTCAACCTGTGAGTTATGACTCCTTTACAGGTTACGTATTAGATAGCATGCATGTCAAACGTTTGCATTATGATTCATACCAGCTGCAAAATTGCAGGTATGAAATAGTAATGTAGTAATTTTATGGCTGAGGGTTACCACTACATGAAGAATTGTATTGAAGGGTCACAGCATTAGGAAAGTTGAGAATCATTGACTTAGAGAAACTCAAAACTGTAAGAAATATTAGAAACTCTCATATCATTGTGGCAGAATACAGGAATGAAAAGTTTATTCACCTCATGCGTTCAAAAGGGTTTGAACACATCTGTCGTGGTCAGCAGAAGAGACATGGCAACAGGATTGTGTGATGGAGGCTGATCACACGGTGCATGTACTAGGAAGCAGCAAGACTGAGCAGAGCCAGTAGCTAGATCCTTCAAAGTCCCTTCTGTCAATCTCTTCCTTATTTATGAAAATTACAGTGTCCCCTTACTTAGCCTCACCAGCTGGAGAGCAACCACTCAAAACATGAACCAACAAGGAATATTTCAAGAATATAAAGGAACTTATAAAGATGATATGAGCCAACTTTGTTTAGTTAGAAAGGTGCAATGCATTTAAGTCTTAAAGGCCATGTTGCTCATTAACATCAATAGAAGGGCAAAATTTATACCCCATGGCAATGCCCCAGAGCCATGTCCAGCACATCATGCTGTATTATTCCAAAGAGGTGAGCAATGTGTGAAATCTGTCTTTCAGAGACTACTAGACCTGCTGCTTGATGCTTTTATTTCAGGGATATTTAAGAGCAAGTAGTTATTTAAACAACTCCTGTAAAGGTTTAAGTTAAATTCACAAATTTATTCATTATTTAAAAAGTGGGCTTCACTGTAACGTCTTCATTTGTGCAGTTCTTTCTCATCGTCATATCCTGTACACTCTTGTCTCCACCACCTCTCCCACTGCTTCCTTTCCCCCAAATAATCCTGCTTCTGCTTTTATGTATTACATATGTTTTAATGTATTTTTTGTCTATAAATATTTCTCTAAGTTTTTTTCTAAGATGATCCTCAATGCTGATTTACTTTATGTTCAAAGAGCTATTAATTTAATATAAATTACATTTATTTTTAATATTAAGTCATTTGGGGTGCCTAGAATGAACTCAGCTGTGTCTTGATGCATTGTGAATTAGATTTCCTAGGCTTTCTTTGTTTCTTTTCTTTCTTTCATATTTTTTGTAATATTTGCATGAGTGGAACTGACTAATGATTCTCTCTTTTGTAACTTTTGCTGCCTTTTGATTATGTAACCCCGCTCTTCTTCAGGATGAGCTGAACATTCCCTCTTTCTGAACAGATACATGGATTTGTAACAAAGCAGAATGGGACACCGCATTCTGAACATTTAGCGCCTTATAAAATGGTCTGCCTTCCACTGTTTTATTTGAAGAAAGATTTGAGCTACTAATTTAATTTCTTTCATGGTTACAAGGGATTTTGAGGGTTTTATTCCTCTTTAAGCCACCTTGTCAGCTGTATTTTGCCAGGAACATAGTTGCTATAGTGCCTTCATTATACTTTTGATCCTCATGTGTAACACAGGCCATTTCTTACATATAAAACGGCATGTTTGCATCTGTGCTCTGGATCTAATGAGCAGAGATTCACTTCTTTTCTAGGATATTTACTCAGCCATTTTTTTTTTTAAATTTTGAACTTTCGAAAATAACTTCTACCTCCCTCTCCAGCACCATGGTTTTTGTTTGTTTGGGTTTTTTGTTTGTTTGTTTGTTTGTTTGTTTTTAACTTAGAGATCATTTCTCCCTCTAAAGTGGGAGGTCTGGCATCCTGCATGGTCCTCAACCCCTTATTCTTCTGGGACTCTGATCTTTGCTTTCTTAGATGAGTCACTTCCTACTAGCATAATATTGTGCCCTTCCTATAACTTCAATCTTCTTTTACATTCAAAAGAAACTGTATGGCATGTGCTCAAACAGCAAAAGCTCTAGTTTACCCCTTTTGTCTCTTAAGTCAATCCGGTCTCAGTTTGAAAATGTGCACTTAGGTTGGGGAAAAATTGTATATCAGCCATGGACACTAATTGTTCTTCTTCTTGTACCTGACTCGCATGTATCAGAGTCACTAGCTACTATGCCTCAGGAGCTTCAGTTCTTGTGACATATCACCACTGGTACTTGACTATAAATGGATTGGCTCAATGTTCCCCAACATTCCATATGGTTAAGGAATGGCCCCCACATAATAGAGCTGTTAGGATATTGGAACCTTTAAGAGGTGAGGCTTCAATGAAAATCTCTTAGTCACATGGACACACACCTTTGAAGGAGATCTTGGACAGTCTTCTTTCTTTCCCTCTTTAATTCCTGGCTGCTGTGAAGGGAATTGTTTCCTGTGCCCTGGATTTCCACCGTAATTTCCTACCTCAACACTGGCCCAAACTCATTCAGACAAGCCTAACACAGACTGAGACCACCAAGTCTGGAATCAAATTAAGCCTTTTTCCTTGGATATTGATTATGTCTGGTATTTTGCCATAGCAATGCAAAACTATTCAGTACACTGGCCAATGTTCAGAGCCTTCCACCTTCTTCCCTACTCCTTTTGTATTTAGTCAGTATACAGTTATAGCCATACCTGGCAGAATCCACATTGAATATGATATTCTCAGCTCCTTCTAGCTTGCTTCCTCACATTAGCAACTTCAAGGATTGTTGAAGGCACAGAGACAGAGAGAGGGAGTATAAAGAACAGAGGAAATGAGTATAAAGGCGAGAGAAGAGTTTCAACTAAAAATAAAAGTCATATGGTAAGTGCCTTAGTTAGGGTTTTACTGTTGTGAACAGAGACACCATAACAAAGGCAACTCTTATAAGGGCCACATTTAATTGGGACTGGCTTACAGGTTCAGAGGTTCAGTCCATTATCATCAAGTGAGAGGTTGGCAGCATCCCGGCAGGCATGGTGCAGGAGAAGCTGAGAGTTCTACTTCTTCATCTAAAGGCATCTAGGCTTTCACGCTTCCAGGCAGCTAGGACAAGTGTCTTAAAGCCCATGCCCACGGTGGCCCACTTCCTCCAACAAGGCCAAACCTACTCCAACAAGGTCATACCTCCTAATAGTACCATTCCCTCAGCCAAGCATATTCAAAGCAACACAGAAAGGCTTTAGTAGTAATTATTCTTTATTCTTAGTGTCCATTGTTCTTTTAAACTATTAGCTCCTATCAGATCTACCCAATGACAAGAGTGAATAATCTGGAAACAAACCAGGTGTAGATCTACTAAGCACTCATTGGGAGGTTTCAAACATTTAAGATGATTTTCTTTTTGCCCCATGCTCTTCCTGTAATTGTGACACATCACTCCCTCTCTCATTAGGAATGTGTAACATTGCAGTGAACAGCCTCATGAATGAACGAATTGGTCAGTGCTTCTCTTTGCTCTGAATTCCTCTCTGATTTTCTAAGACCTGCCCTTCGTCATCCTGCAGCATAGCACTCATGTAATAGCAGAAGTCGTCTTGGTTATTCCCTAGCTCATGATGCTATTTTGTCAAATGTTTGTAGCAAACCTAAAAGCAAAATAACAATTCATTCTGTAATTTTTCCATGTTTCTTCTCTCCTTACTTGACCAACATCCCCACCTGTCAGATCCTCAGAAAGATAAGTCTCTAGTTCTTTTAAACTAGTTAACAAGGTTAAAACCATGTGTGGTGATCAATACTAAAAAGAATCAACGGGCAGCAAACTGATATCAAATGAACTCCCCCAAATCATCTTCTGTTTGGTATCAATCATTTGTCTAATTATCTCCAGCTTCATTGCTTTTAGAATTTTTCTCATACCCTGCCACAGTGCCTGAGAACACAGCAGTCTTCTTTTGTGTCCTAAATTAAGAGCTTTTATGCATGCCCCCAACCCCCACCCCTCACCCCTCATTTGTTACAGCCAGCAATCTGAAAGTGGAGTGTGTTTAATAGGTTTCCTCTGTGAAGAGCTTCATTTCTGTCCTGTGAAGGAAGCTGTAGCCTTGGATTGTCTCTTCATGCACTCCACCTTTGACAGCACTGAGCCTTTATTTATGAAAGACATTTAATTAATGCCCTTGGATAAACTGTTAACCTTTGAAATGGTTTCCTGATGCATGGAGGCCCTTTTCTCTCAAGCCAGGAATTGATTTTGGAAATGACTCTGCCTCCTCATAACTTATGATTCAGAGAGGAAGAGACCATGCAAAGTGGAGCATGCAGAAGATGCTGTGAAGTGTGTTGATGAAGGGTTTGTGTAAGGGCTCGGGGGAATATAGATCATGGGAAGTGTGTGGAATTGACTTTGTAAAATGATGATTTTACAAAGGCATTATTGTGCCATAGCACTGAAACAGAGCCATAGCACTGAAAATAGTAAATGGTAGGCCATTTCTAAATGCTCAAACCCTAGTCAGGACATAAAGGTGGAAAGGCAAAAGGGTCTATATGTTAGATGCACAGAAAAGAGAAGAGAGACCTTTGACTAATAAATATTTTATACATTTCCCAGTGCGGCTATGAGAACTTTCACAATGAAAACTATGTCAACAAGCTGGTCTTCCCAGTGCTGGATCTTATTAATGTGTACTAGAACAACTGTTCTTTAATCAAATATAATTTTAGAAAAGTGATTTTCTCAAAGCAACATATGTGTTTCTGAGATTTCCTTAAGTCTGAGGTTGCCTCTTCCAGGAGTAACTGTTGCTCAAATTAAATTATTGTGGCCCCCAATTTTCCCACATTAGAGTGATCAATGGACTTTCAATTGTGTCCCCAGAAGAAGACCATATTGGTATGTTAGCATAGAAGTTACAGAAAATATTACCTGCCATGAAGAAAAGATAATGAAAACTATATTCTCGGTTATATCATCAATACTTAGCTTGTTAGATATTCATTTAAGATCTACTTGCCTTTTTGTAACAGAGGTACAGGACTTCTTGTTAAATCAAGAAGAGCCAGGGAATAAAGATCTGAGGAGAATTAACATTTGGAGCATGCTGGACTATAAAATATTTCCATTCTTCTCGATCAAAATGCAAGTGTTAAGCTGTCTGTTTCCTAGTGAATAGAACCATGGAATTCCCTGCTGTGTCCTTTGGATATCTCACAGTGCTGTGTGCATGCCTGAGGCAATGTCATCTCCCCTCAAGGTTTTAACCAACAAGACACAGTTGTCATAAAACTAATCAGGAAACACAGCAGAAACATCCTGGTGCTCACTTTACCAAAGGAGATGTTCTGCTCTGACACCCTAGCACATGTTCTATTGAATTGATCCATTAGGTCTATTCAAATGATTAGGGCCAAAGCTAGTATGCAGCTCTGCCAAAGAATACAAAAGAAACGTGAAAAGACAAGTCCACTAGTCATGATATTGTACCAAATGAGGTGGGATGGAGAACAGCACAGCCATCTGATGCTCTCTGTTGTCATGAAGCAGAGGGAATATAACTTCCAGAATCCCCTTTGCAGTTTAAGGTTCTTTCTGTATTTAATTGCTGTTGTTTTGAGTTTGAAAGATCACACAATGTAATCCAGTGGCAAATATCCCTAAGAGAAACAGTGCAGTGTTATAAGGGACCTGATTCTTAGGGCCATTGAGATGACATATGTAACCAAGACTGGTGGCCTGAGTTTGTTTCCTGAATTTACATGGTAGCAGGAGAGAATTAACTCCACTCAATTGTTCTATGACCTCCACATGCACGCCATGATTCATATAGGCACTCCCCCCAGAACATGCAGGTACACAAAATAAATAAATGGATGATTAAAAATGTTTAGAGAATATGAATCTTCAAATTTTTACTCTCCAGTTTTACAAAGGAAATGTCACATTAGATACATATAACAAGAAAAGAAAAATGATAAATATAGTTTTATTCGACTGGTAATAGGAGATGACACTTAAGAAAAATTCAGTATGATATCCCTGTTACTTCCAGGAATAGATGGGTAGGAAGTGAGACAACTTCATTGAAAAACTTACAATATAACTAGAATTAATTGCATGAGAGTTCCTTAAACATATTATTTTCATTCATTGAGCTGTAATGAGTGTTGACTTTTCTAATTTTCTAGGGATGGATAAGCATCATGCTCTATCACTTCTAAAGATGCATACTACTCTGATCTTCTAGCATTGTACCAAAGAACCGAAGTTAGTTATAGCCATTGGAAGACAAACAATGATTCCATGCATCATATTCAAATATGTTTTTAATTACTTGGATAAAGTACTGATGCATATTATGTATACACTTGATCAAGCCTCCATGATTTCTGATTTATCTTCATGTATTTCAGTTATTGAGATGATAAATAGATGATAGAGATGATAGATAGATAGATAGATAGATAGATGAGTGATCGATAATAGATGGTAGATGATAGATATGATAAATATGTAAATAGAAAGATAATGATAAATATGTAAATAGAAAGATAGATGAAAGATAAGTAGATGAAATAGATAGATAGATAGACAGATAGATAGATGATAGATGTATGGCAGATAGATAGCTAGATGATTGATAGATATAGATGAGGTGGATAGATAGATAGATAGATAGATAGATAGATAGATAGATAAGAGATAAATGATAGGTCATGATAGATAATAGTTAAATGATAGATGATAGATGGTAGCTAGATAGATAGATGACAGATAAGTAGGTATGTACAACATACATAAATACATGCATACATACATTCTTTGAAGTTATGTTTTCAGACTTAATTGAAAACACTCTAGGAGGAGGCCCTTGAACTTTGTAAAGTATTAGATTATTAATCTCCACTCTATGGTTTCTAGTTCATTTGCATATCAAAGGCAGTTGTCAAGGATTTGCAAACCACTCCCCATTTGATGCTGATATTGTCAGTCATGAATAATGGTTAAAGAAAGTCACCACACTAAAGAAATGTAAGGCACAGGTTATGGCAAAAAAAATATTAAGAATTTATTTTTCACATGTGTTTTATAAATCATTGAGGATTACATATCAAACTGGTAACACTGCTTTTAATTATTTTATTTATTTACATTCCAGTCTTTGCACCCCATGCTCTTCCCCCTCCAAAGTTCCTCATCCCACTCCCCCTATCCCTTGCCTTTGAGAAGGTGCTCCCCCTTCCCCCCATTAACCCTCCCCCTTCCCCCATAGCCCCCCCCCTTCCCCCACTAGCCCTCCCCCTTCCCTGGGGCCTCAAGTCTCTTGAGGATTAGGCACATCTTCTCCCACTGAGGTGAGACCAGATAGTCCTCTGCTACATATGTGTGGGGGGAGGGGGTGCAGGGGGGGGGGTTGTGCAGGGGTGGGGAGACTCGGACCAGCTTGTATATGCAGCCTGGTGGGTGGCTCAGTGTCTGAGAAATCTCAGGGGTCAAAGTTAGTTGAGACTGCTGGTCTTCCTATGGGATCACCCCTTCAGCTTCTTCAATCCTTCCCCTAATTCAACCATAGGAGTCCCTGACTTCAGTCCAATGGTTGGGTATAGGTATCTGCATCTGTCTTAGTCAGTTGCTGGTAGAGCTTCTCAGAGCATAGCATGCCAGGCTCCTGTCTTCAGTCTCTTCTCTATTTTTGTCCCAGCAGTTCTTTTAGACAGAAACAATTCTTCGAGTTCTCTATCCCCATCGTTGGACATTTTAGCTAAGGTCAGCCCCATTGAGTCCTGAGAGTCTCTCACTTACTGGGTCTCTGATACATCTAGAAGGTCCTCCCACATCCCCCCAACTACATATTTCCATCCATTCTCTTGGCCCTCTGGGCTTTTCTCTTCTCCTCCCCCCAACTCCATATCTGACCCTGTTTACCTTTTCCCCTCCTCCTCCCCTCTCCCATTCAGGTCCCTCCCTCCCTCTGCCTCGTGTGGTTCCCTCTTCTAAGTGAGATTGAAGCATCCTCACTTAGCCTTCCTGCTTGTTAAGCTTCTTAAAGTCTATGGGTTGTATCCTGGGTATTCTGTACTTTTGGGTTAATATCCACTTATCAGTGAGTACACACCTTGTGTGTCCTTTTGGGTCTGGGTTACCTCACTCAGGATATTTTCTAGTCCCCATTCATTTGACTGCAAAATTCAGGATGCCCTTGTTTTTAATAGCAGAATAGTATTCCATTGTGTAAATGACCGCATTTTCTGTATCCACTCTAACATTTATCCTAAACAAGAGTTTACAATTCTGTACCTGAATTACATTTTGATTTTAATTTGCATTAACATCTGAAAACCATCCTTTTAAATCTAGATCGTCTTTTTTAATGTTAAATAATTTAAGTTTGATTATGAGACTCTAACTAGTCTTCAACCCTGTCAGAGATCCAAGAACAAATAAAATATTACCTAAAGACATAGGAAGCAGAAAACAGCTTCTAGAACGTAAACAATTTGTAGAGAAAGCCAACAATGTGGGCAGTTACCTATTCCTCAAAAGGTTGGAATATCTGCCTTCAGCATCTGACCCAGAACCATCTGACAGACCTTAAGACACACAAGAATTATGAAGGACTAGCTTACTTTGTCTTGGCAGAGCTAAGATGTTGACTGCCCTGCATCTTGTGTCCTTTCCTGGACATTATTTTTGTTGCTGTTGTCTGATTTCTGTTAGTAGATGAATTAGGGGAATTCTTGACCAGTGGTTACATTGCTACAATTGTAGCAATTTTGATATAAAAGTATTGAGGTTTTGATAATATCTTTTTTGAACCGAGAGGGAGTACTGTCAGGAGGAGACATGTCTCCCAGTCAAAAAATTCAATTAATAATGAAATGATTTTAAATGTCATATTTTTTGGATTTCTGATGTTTTTGAAGGTTATCTGTCTATATGTAGTGTATCTGAACTGTTAAACTTTGGCTACTCTTAGCTATTTCTATTTGAATAATTTGAAAACTCTTAATTATAATTAAATCAGAATCTAACATAACCATGAGTTTACTATGTGTTCCTTAACTTGCATTACTTAGTCATCCTAAATAGTATGTAACAGCAGCTATTAGAAAGATTGAGTCTAAGCCTTGCATTCTTAGATGAGTTATATAGGCAAAATTAATTTTAAAAATTTGTATCAATAGACAAAGATTTATTCCAAAGAAAACATTAATCAATATATGAATTCTGTTCCAGTGTAAGAAATTACAACTTCAATTTTGTATCAAATATAAAGATTTCTACCAAAGTAAGATTATGGCTATACAATATATAGCTTCAGAATATATTTAGGAATCTACCCATCCATCTAATTTTTAATTAGGTTATTTGGATTTTTGGAAGTTAGCTTCTTGATATTTTGGATATTAGCCCTTTGTAGGATATAAGGTTAATGAAGTTTTTTCCCCCCCAATTTATAAATTGCCCATGTATCCTATTGATGGTGTCTTTGCCTTACAAAAGCTTTTCAGTTTCATGAGGTTCCATTTATCAATTGCTGATTTTAGAGCCTAAGCTACTGGTGTTCTGTTCAGGAAATTTCCCCTGTGCCAAGCAGTTTGAGTCTCTTTCCCACTTTCTCTTCTATTAGATTCAGTGTATCTGGTTTTATGTGGAAGTCCTTGATCCACTTGGATTTGAGCTTTGCACAAGGTGATAAATATGGATCAATTTGCATTCTTCTACAAGCAGACCTCCAGTTAGACCAGAACCACTTATTGGAGATGCTTTTTCCACTGTATGTTTTTGGCTTCTTTGTCAAAGATCAAGTGTCCATAGGTGTGTGGGTTTATTTCTGGGTTTTCAATTCTATTCCATTGATCTACCTGTCTGTCTCTGTACCAATGCCATGCAGTCTTTATTACTATTGCTTTGTAGTACAGCTTGAGGTCAGGTATAGTAATTCTCCCATAAGATCTTTTATTGTTAAGAATTGTTTTGGCTATCCTGAATTTTTTTTCCATATGAAGGTAAAGCAAATGTGACTGCCTATGGTTATTGTGATAAAAATGTTTTATTTGTATAGTTCAAATAAAATATTATGGGGATCAATTATGTACTTGCATAGTTGAAACACAATACATTTACTTTATGATACATGAAACAAATATTAATATTCACATTGTGTGGGATCAAAATCCAAACTTATGTTTATCTAGAAAAATCATCAATTTTGGCATTATCACCCAAAATTGAACCAAAAATATTACAGCATCTTTATTTTTCTTTTTTTTACAGTTATCAACACTTATATTTCACTATTTTTCATTTCATTGTAGATTTTATATGTTGTCATTATCACCAGAAAAGCCGTTTATATTATTTATACTTAGAGTGAGGTATTAAAATAGTCTTTGTACCACCTTTTATGGCAAAATTTTGTAACCATATCATACCTACTTGAAAGTCTTGCAATTTTATAGAGTGTTGTGCACATATATTAGAATTATTATATTTGTTAAGTTGTTAACTTTCTTTTGCAATTACAAACTTGGTTTAAACCAAAATCATCACCTGCAATGCACTGAGAAATATAGTAAACATTCTTTTATAACCAGACGACAAATGATAAGTAAACAAATTATAGTTCTTGTTTAAAAAAAAATCATTCTTCCACACACTTCTCAAATGTCAACGTCATTTAAATGAAAATAATGAGATAAAAAGTCATGAATACTTACAAGCAATAGGAAAAGGAAATAGCAGATGAAAAACTCAATTGTTTAGAAGACAGGGCACAGATGAAGCATTGAGAAATGAGTAAATGAGACACAGAGTTACAAACTAATTATTTGACATGTGAAGAAAATGAACAGGGAGTCAAAGTGTCCCATGGAGCTCCACAATCCTCAGAATCCATGGAGTCTGGCTGTGGCCACAGGCAGGGTGCAGATGCCTGACCTTATCCAGAGGACTGTCTGGTTTGTCTGTATT
>JADRCD010238598.1:29424-41373 GCA_019843815.1 Montemys delectorum
TGCAGATGCCTGACCTTATCCAGAGGACTGTCTGGTTTGTCTGTATTACAGGGACCAACTCTTTGGTAACCTATCCGCCATGTTGGGTCCTTTTGATAAAACATGCCTGCTCCTCCAGAGACTGGAGGAGATTTTGTAGATTCTTGAGTCTTGGAGAATACAGAGCATGACTGAGACCTGTATGAGCAATGACCAAAAGTAGGAAGCTAAGTCAATTCCAAACAAGAATGGTCAGACTCTCATCTCCTTTCTTTTGTTCTAGTTCTGCCAAGTTGGGCTTCTTTTTGGTGTCTTTCTGGACACCAAGACATTAGATAACAAGAATTTGGACAAAGGTTCCAAGTAGAAAAGATGAACTGTGCCACTCATGCCCTAGAGAAGTGCTTGTCAACCTTCCTAATGCCACAACCCTTTAGTATGGCTCTTCATGTTGTCATGAGCCCCAAGCATAAAGTTCTTTTTGTTACTATGTCATAATTATAAATTTGCTAGTGTTATGAATCATAATGTTAGTATCTGAAAGTGTGATATCTATATGTGATCCTTACGAAACTGTTGTTCAATTCCCCAAGAGGTTGTGACCTACAAGTTGAGAGCCAATGCTCTAGAGAGCCTGCCAACTGGCAATGCCTTCACTTTTAAGGCAATGCTTAAATAAGTTTCCATTTCTTGATCACAGAAATGATTCTGAATCTTGAGGCAGTAAAAGAAGATGTGTTATATGAAAGAGAAAAAAAGAAATTCAAACACAAAGAATCATATACACACACAGATACACAGGCACAGGCACACATGTGCAGACACACACACACACACACACACACACAAAGAGGAACTAATCTCATGATCAACATTTTAGAGGGATATGAGAAGATATTGCTTCTAGAAATACAGAAGTACATTCTGCTGAAAGAAATAATTGGGGTTTTAAGAAAGGGGAACATTAAAATTAATAAGTAGAAAAGCTTATAAGACTAAAAGATACATAGCATTTTTTCAATAATCTACAATAAAAATGCAAACTGATTAAAAACTTGAAGAAAAACTGTAAATATATTTAAAAAAAAACGAAAAAGCCACGTTCAATACAGAAAACAGGAAACCTGGAAGAAAATTATGCATTAGAAAGTACAAGGATATGTTTTACTAAGACATAGCAATCAACTTTGGTGATGTTGCCAAAGTAATGAAATAATTACATTCAAATTGCTTATAAAAGGATAAAAATAATGTCACACATTAAAAAGCTAAGTAATGAGATGGTAAGCCTATTATGTAGTAATAATGAGGTTTAGCACCAAGAGAGCAAACTGAAGAATTTATTGTTTCTTTCAGTACAGAAAATCCAAGACAGAAGGGGAGCAGAGAGAAGGCAGGTAATTCTGATTATATGTAATTAGTGCTTATTATTGAGGCTTCTATAGTGTACAAGGATTATTAAATGAAAATGGCAATTAATTTACAAAGGAAAACAGACTCTCGGAGAAAGAGGTTAAGGTACTTGATGTCAAAGTATGAGAAGAAAAGCCCAAGCTCTGGTCCCCCACCCATAGAAATTCTGGTGAGCATGGGCAACCTGTAATTCCAGCCTCAGGTGACAGATAGGAATGTCAGAGAAAGCTGGCTAGCAAGGTGAGGCACCTTGGTGAGCTCTGGTTGAGACTGAGAAAACTTTAGTCAATGAATAAGATGGAAGAGTGATCAAAGGCCATTCCATACATCCATTTCAACTTCTGCATGCATGTCTGCATGTGTGTGCACACCACACACATACACACATACACACACACACACACACACATAGAACTTTTTAGAATAAACAGAAAACTAATTTAATTAACCTAGTTTCAAGAAATACATGAAAGAACACCATCTAATATTTAAGAAGCTGTAAGTAGAGGGTAATCACAGGACACTCTGGCCCTTATATTCTTTCTCACGGGGCTGGTGACTCATGAATGTGTCTCTACCTTCCTCCCTCACTTAAAAGTTTTAGAGAATGTATTTATCACATTCATATCAAAAATCCAGTCTATGAGATGATTTCAGTCCTAAAACCATAGTTGGTCATCTGAGGAAGTTTAGCCTAATGAAGACAGAACTATATTTCAGAGCCCATCGTGTCCAGGTTTGAATCCTGTTGTTACTACATGCCAGCAACTGGACCCTGGGGATGTTTCATCGCTCTTCCAAAATGGCAGTGATCACAAGAATCACATGACAAGGCTGGGAGGGTCTTCCAGCAAAGAATGCACTTGAGTAGTTTGCTTAGTCCTGGACTCTGTGTGGGAAACAGTGCTGTTGCTATTGTGTTGCTAGCAACAATCACCCTTCGTATTTATTATTAGGCAGGTAAAGACAGAAAGGAAAGGAGAGAGAGAGGGTTTGAGGGAGGGAGAGAGGGGGGGTGGGGGGGGGGGGGGAGAGAGGGGGAGAGAGAGAGAGAAGGGGGAAGGAGGGAGGGGGAAGGAAAGAGAGAGAGAGAAAGAGAGAGAGAGAGAGAGAGAGAGAGAGAGAGAGAGAGAGAGAGAGAAAATGCAGAAAATGTATAAGTGACGTAGTATCCAAATCCAATATGTGCCTCCTTAAAATCTATGTGATGTTTAAGGCTGATTCATTTCTTTTGGCATACATATTCTCTGTTAGGTGGGAGATAAGGAGAGTAACAAAATGGCCAGATTTTTTTTTCTTTTTAACTTAAAAAAAATCCAATGTGTTTTGATGACATTTCCCCTCCCCAGTTCTGCTTATCCTCCCTAACTCCCTTCCAACACGAAATTATGTTTCTTTTTCCTCTTTCTTTAAAAGACACAAAAAAGAAGGAAGGAAGGAAGGAAGGAAGGAAGGAAGGAAGGAAGGAAGGAAGGAAAGAAGGGTACACAGATACATCCTCCACAAAAACAAAAATCAAAGTGAACAAGCAAAGCATCAATAAGACAAAACAAAACAACTAGCCAAACAAAGCAACATGAAACAGAAAGGTCTATAAAAATACTGTTGAGGGGCTGGTGAGATGGCTCAGAGGGTAAGAGCACTGACTGCTCTTCCAGAAGTCCTGAGTTCGCATCCCAGCAACCACATGGTGGCTCACAACCATCCGTGATGAGATCTGACGCCCTCTTCTGGTGTGTCTGAAGACAGCTACAGTGTATTAGGCCAGAGCAAGCAGGCCAGCAGAGGTCCTGAGTTCAATTCCCAGCAGCCACACACATGACAGCTCACGGCCATCTGTACAGCTACAATGTACTCATACCCATAAAATAAGTCAAATAAATCTTAAAAAAAAAATGTTGAGTTCATAGCTTAGAGCTGAAGCGTGGTTAGTGTTCCCGCTGAGGTTCCACTGGAGAAAGCTGATTTTTTTTTTCATTTGTGCAGAGAGCTTCTTGTACAGTAAAGTAACTAACCAGGAGTTCACAGCTATCACATTGTACACAGAACAGCCAAGGGAAGAGCATTCTCCCTGAAGACTACAGTGCAAAAGTTAGTGTGTGTCGTTCTCTGCTTTTGCTTATTAAATAATCACGTCCTAGAAGGCAGATGTTATGAATAAAATGTTTGACTCTCAGCAAAAATAAAATTTCGCTCGTTCCTAGATATCCCCAGGTTTAATCTTTACTAGGACCTAAAGCATGAATGCTTCAAATAGGTAAATTGAAACTAGAATGTTTTCATTGCAGGCTAAGTCAGCAAATCCAGCGCCTACAAACCTGCAGGCAACAGTGCAAGGCAGTGTAAGGGGTAGGGCTGAAAGACCAGGAAACCGAGCTGCCCCGCCGGCTCTCTGTCTGGGAAGGGAGTTTGTCTGCCGTGACTTTCACTCGTTAATAATGCAGGCTTCAGTATGAACGGGGTTTACCATATAGGAATTGAAAAGAAATGACTTTACAAGGCGCTGGGGATACAACTATTATTATTTTAACTGACAAGTGAAACGAAGCAATGAGAGATGGATCGCGACCCATAAGCCACGCCATGAGTGATAGAAATTTCAAACATTCCGAGCCTGAGGTCCCTGCCAGCATTCTCCCTTCGCATCTAGAGCCCTGCGCCCTTGTCCTGTCTCCACTATGCGGTTCACTTTTTCGCTTCTGAGCTGGGATTTCTACCCAGACAGAAGAATCTATGAGTCTTCGGAGAGTATTCTCTTTCAAAACTCATTTAATTTAAAAATAAGAGAAACCACCATGGAAGCCTGAAAGAAAGTGGAAGACAATTAAATGAGCAGGAAAATTAACCAGAGAAATGAATAGCGGTCTTAAAACGGCAATCACCATCCCAGTCGATCTGCGAAACTTCAGAATTATAAATGAACCAACAAGAATGAAACTTTTTTTAATCATTTACAGTGTGCTCTGGAAAGTGTTGTTCAGAATATATAAGTGCATCATTTAAAAATTTGCCCAGTACCTTTTATTTTTAGGAGGCCTAAAATTATTTTCATGTTTTTAAATGTAAAAGCAAAACAGACTTGGAAAATTAATATTTCTCTTTTAAAAAATCATACTGTTGATGTAAGCCAAATATAGTTCCAGATAAACTTATTATTAAAACATTTTCAGATGTGCATTTGTGTGTGCATATGTGTGTGTTTGTGTATGTATGTGTGTGTGTGTGTTTGCAAATGGTGTGTGTGTATGTGTGTGTATTTGTGTGTGTATGTATGTGTTGTATGTATGTGTGTGCATGTGTGTATGTGTATGTTTGTGTGTATATATATGTGTGTTTTGTGTGTTTGTGTATATTTGTGTGTATGTGTGCTTGTGTATGTTTGTGTGTGTATGTGTGCTTGTGTGTGTATGTGTGTGGGTTTGTGTGTGTATGAGTGTGTGTGTGTGTGTGTGCTTTGTGTGTTTGTATGTGTGAGTTTGTGTGTGTGTGATTGAAGAGGATCTCTACAAAAATTATTCTATTTTAACATAAATCAACTATATTTTAGAGACAAGAAATCATTTGAATGATACTCAATTTCTCTCATAATGGAATTCTATTGGTAGAATTGTCCGGAATCCCCAGCCTCGTAAGACCCACAGTTATGACCTTTAACTCTATTATCAATTCTACATTTCTATTGAATGGTCAACTGGTTAAATAGTGTGCAGACTGAGGAATTGTAGACAAAAGGCTGAGAGAAGGGAAAATATTTGGGGGTCAGTGAGAAGAGGTACTGAATTCCTGACCCACTTTGGTTAAACCTGTTTAAGATGCTGATTTACAAACCATTCGGAAATAGCTCATGAAGAAGGTCCAGGGCGGTACGGATGAAGGGAAACAGAAGGCAAGCTGCTGTCTTCTGTCCCTGGGAGAAGGAAAACAATGGCAAAGCTCCACAGACAAGTCAGAGGTGACCTAGAAATCTCTGAGCATGCCTAGTGTCTCTCTTTGTCTGTCTCTCTGTCTCTGTCTTTGTCTCTGTGTGTATCTCTGTGTGTTTTTGTCTCCCTCTCTCCCTCTTTATCTGTCTTTATCTGTCTCTGTCTTTGTCTTTATCTGTCTCTCTGTTTCTCTCTGTCTCTCTGTTTCCATTTCTCTCTCTCCTTTCTGCTCCATCCTCCCCCCACCCTTTGCTCTCAAGCTACAATTAGAACATCACCCAAACTATTTGCTTTTCTAGTTCAGATAATTTAATTTTTTTTTTTTTTTTTGGTTTTTCAAGACAGGATTTCTCTGTATATCCCTGGCTGTCCTGGAATATAGTTATTTTTTAAACCACAAAGATCCCCCCCCCAAAAAAAAACCCTTTGAATTAAAAAAATAATAATTTGGATGTGCAATGTCTGAAGACAGTAATTCCACATCCCTGTGTCTTATGCAAGGTCCCTCCTTCTCCTCACATCCCTCTCTGCATACACTTCCATCTATCAACTATCTTCCACAGACTCACACTCTTCTTTCTGATTCCCCAATTCCATCTTAGTACCCAGGATGGAAGACAAAACTTAAGGGAAGAAAAGAGATTCCAATATGTCTTTAGGTAAAATGGCCATGCCTAATTTTAGGCATCTAGCTACATACAAGAACTGTTGCTTTCTATTTTCCGTGAGCTGGTGTTTTGTGTGGCTAGAAAAAAGCACCAAGCTCCCACAAAGCCTGCGAGAATTAGCATTTCCAATCTCTATAAATACAACCAACCCACAACCTCTTAAGCTTACTTATGGACCTAATGATATGTATTATTTGGACAGTCTTGATGTTTAAAATGGAATCGCATTCCATGAGTATTTTTTATTCTTAAATCTCCTGGTCCCATAGCAAATAAGTTTCTATTTTCCTGAATTGAGCTTCACATGCAGGTGATCCCTTCTGTGCATATAAACATCTTCTGTGAGGTAGAGGTATGCACTCCTCCTAGAAAAGGTATGTCTTATGTCTGTGACCCTTGGGATTATCACGGTAAGTGCCAACCAGAGAGAAGTTGGTGAGGACACATACTTTGAGTCCTACCTTTCCTGTTACAGTGTCGCCCAAGACTGACGTGGGTACAACTGTTGAACTCTCCAGGAAGAGCAGGAGGGCAGGGTGGCTTGCTGGGAGAAGACAAGATTTATTGTTTTATTTATTTAGCTCTACCTATGTATTTTTAATGCTAAAATGGCATAACTCTCATGATTTCAAAAACTAACAAGTGGTAAATAACATATTAGAGGCATTTGAGAAATTAAAAAGATTCAAGTAGGTAATAATTCTTTGTGAGTTCAATTTAATGCCCCTAGAGCATTTACTGTTGGACTAAACAGACAGTTTTAATCAGTATTTTAAGATATGTTGTTTATTGCCACATATTTCTTGAGGATTAATGTCTGTATTTTGCAGTTTGTACATACAGAATCAGCACTTGCAACCCTCCTGATGCCAGACAGTTATTTTTACACGTAGCCATCCCTTATACCCTTGTCTCGGGCCGTAGTGCTTGCTCTGTTAATAATGAAAGTTCCACAAAGACTAAAAGTTAAGAAGACACAGGTAACAATCTACCTGTGCCTTTACTAAAGCTCTGTTTCATTTTACTGAGATAGCAAGCATACATACTAGGGGATATAAAAGTATAAACTGCAAACTTATATCATTCCTCAGAATACATAAAATAGGATTAGCTATTTCTTTTGTTGTTGCTATTGTTGTTTTGTTTGTTTGGTTGGTTGGTTTGGTTTGGTTTTCGAGACATGGTTTTTCTGTGTAGCCCTGGCTGTCCTGGAACTCACTCTGTAGACCAGGCTGGCCTCGAATTCAGAAACCCACTTGTCTCTGCCTCCCAAGTGCTGGGATTAAAGGCATGCACTACCACTGCCCAGCAAGATTAGTCATTTTTAAGCACACACACACACACACACACACACACACACACACACACATGTGTGCATGCACAAACCCCAAGACAAACAAACAAAAACCAAGTATTGTGTCAGGCCCACAGTAAGAAATCATGAATATTCTTCTTGAACTTACATAAATTAATAGTCAATATAATATCCTTAAATACAAATTGTCCAATAGATTGCAAAGATAACTCAAATGAATTGAGTTTTAATAATGAATAAATTATATTGGCTTAAACACTGAAGAACATTTACCCAGCAGAACCAAAATTTGAGGGGTTGCAGAAATGTCTCTGTTGGTAAAGTGTTTGCCACCCAAGCATACAGATCTGAGTTCAGATCTTTAGCATCTATATAAAATTCCAAGCATGGAAACACATAACAATACTACCAACATTTGGAGGGTTGCTATTTGGGACTTGCTGGCATCTAGTATTGCCAAATTGATGAGCTCAAGTCTGGTCAGAGACTCTGTCTCAAAACATATGGTGAAAACTGATCTAGGAAGACATCTGGCCTGGGCCACTGACTGCTACACATGTGTACTTGGACATACATGTGTAAATACCTACAAGTATGTGACCTCATATTACACACACATAAAAAAATTTGAAATACATCATTATAATCTTTTTAAAAAACAACTTGGAACTTGGTAATGGTTACAATGTTAAAAGTAGAAGAGAGCATTTTTGAACCATTAAAATATAAAATCACATACATATTAATATGTATATGTACACATATATAAAAACTTATTATCATTAATAGGTACGATTCTACACCTGGCTGACTTATTCATGCGAACAAATTTGTGTGTTACTTAAGGTTCTCTCTTCTGGGTGCCATCAGTATCAGCACTTTGGCATTAAGAAACCCACTTGTCTCTCCTTGATCTCATCCTCAGTACAGTTTCTATGGTACTGGTGGTGATATAGGAACAGCCTGTTTCTATAAAAGCTCTCTTACCTAAAGGACAATGTCTGATCGAGCAAGGTGAGTTTGAAAATGAATCGTTATCTCTGGCTCCAGTGTCCATACTTGCGTTGGCTTGTATTGATAGCAAGCGTTTCCTCTCCTAGCAGAGAGCTCTTCTATAAAAGACAGTTTTCTCAATTATGACTGTGGTACACATCCCTTGGGGCCCTTGAAATACAAGCTTGTCAACTCAACCATGGAAGCATGTTGAAAGCTCTGGGTGAGAGCATGACTTCTTAAAGAGAATCAGGCTCTTAGTGCCCTGAACACAATGACATTCTCTTCAAAAAGCTACTTTCCTGCACCCAATATTTTTACTTCTGATCTTGCCTGGAAAGATATCCAAATGTAAGGCCACGCATGAATGTCAGGAAAATCTACAAGACATCAGGCTATTAACTATTTACACACATACACAACCACACACAATACTCATAACACACATGATTCCACTTATAATTAAACATATATAGTTATAATTAACTTTTCTCATCTGGGTTGACAGCACTTGCTTCAAGAGTCAAAGACCATGTAACAGAAACCCAAATACCAGACATGAGCAGCCCTCTTTTGAATTGTTGATCAGAGCTGTCTAAGAGGTTGTCGGGGTTGTCTAAGAGGTTGATCAGGGTTGTCTAAGAGGTTGATCAGGGTTGTGTAAGAGGTTGATCAGGGTTGTCTAAGAGGTTCACTCTTCCTCTTGCCAAGGGCAACATTATCATTGCCCTTGTTTACCTCACAAAGCATGGCAGGAAAGGTTTTATTGCTGAAGACCCTGTGCCATTCAAAAGCAAGGCCCAGAGACATCTGAGGTGGAACTGATCTGAATTCTTCCTCCCTGAGGACCAGCATCATGGTACCAGAAGTTACCATGGAAGCTTCCAAAGAAGGAAGGCAAACAACAATCCTACCCAGCCATGGTGCCTATGAACCACGGCGATGACCAGCACAGCACCCTGACCTTATAGCACTGGCATACATAGCTTAGCAGTAACCAGCAGCTCTCTAAATAGACTTAAGACCCACTCAAAAAGAGGAATACCATACCTGGTACTGAAAACCTAGTTAAGTCTTTAGTCCTAGTGAAATCATTGTTACCAGAGGAGAATCTACAACCACTAATTTAGTAAATCAGCATAATATCTAACAACAATTAATAAACATTTATGCTTGTACTGACAGATAAGTGTAGCCCTCAACCCTCACCAAGAAAATTTCTCTTTAGGACAATTTCAATATTCCTTGCCAAAGACTTGCAAGTCTTTGAAAAGGCTATTGTATGTTATCATACAAAATACTACTTTAAACTAAACAAGCTCCAGTTTTTTGTATCTTTGGTAATATTAGTTAAATAATTCACAAAAGAAAAGGATATAAAGGGCTATATATATATATATTAATAACTTTATGGCTCTGGGTACATATTATTTGATTGTACTTTACAACCATTCATCTTCTGCTTTATGGTATTAAATTAATAATAGGAATAAATGGGTTGTATTAAGTAATTGATGATACAGATCTGATGACAACATTGAAAATGCTATGTTCATATAAATGAACAGACAGCTTCATTGTAAGAAATGCAGTCATAAGAAAGATGAGTTTTAATAAATTTAAGTTAATAAAAGCATCCATTGATCATTACTTTGAGAGAAACAGTAGTACTCCTTACATAGAATAATGAAAGGAAAACTCAGAAAGTATCCACAGGAGAAGACTCTTCAGAGCACGATCAAGCGTTTTAGACACTGACAAATGGAATTCAGAAAGACATCTAGATATTTGTTAACATTTCTAAAATGTGAGTATTTAATTTCATAAAAGTTTACTTTCATGAAGAATGTTCAGGTTTCTAGATTATTATTAAAGATGTTGAATGACATAATTAATTATCAGTAAGGACATAAGCAGGTAAAAGTGCAGGAATGAGAGATTTGTCAACAGGATATTGGATAGGGACAATGTGTAAAATGAAGCCAAACAATCAATTTTGCAATGATTTTCAAATCAGAGAAGAACACTAATTTTTTTTTAAAAGAGTCAGTTTAGGATAATAAGATCATCAATAGCAACTGCTTGAATTCAGGCAAAGTGATTTCAGTTCTCTGAGTTTTGATTTTCAAATATGTAATAAGTATCTTAAACTTTAATAATTACTAAAGAATTTTTCCAAAAGTGCAAATAGTCTAAAGAAAATGACTCAGAGCCCCTCTGCAATACAATAAATGCAAAGGAAAATATATGTGCTTGACTATACTGAATTATGCATTGCTATGTCTGGGCAAATGGAATGAAGTCTACCATCCACTAATGGCAAAATTCGCCACTAGCTGTAAACCCATGCATCATTCATAAGGCAAGGAGTTCAGGGAGGTTGATTGACAGGACAGTCCTGCCTATTACTGCCTTAGGAGCTCTTCTTCCAAAATTTTTTAGTAGTATCATTTGTGCGGGAGAAAACGACTTCATTTTAATAGTGAACTTGGAAGACATACATATTCAGCAGTGTTAATTTTTAAGTGTGGCAAACTTGGCCGCCATTGCACTCTTCAAAACGAAGATACAGGTGTAGACACAAGTTTACAAATGATGGTCAAGAAGGCAAGTGTGATCATTGAAGGTGGTCAATGAAACACTCACTTCTAAAGCCAGGAGAAGACACTAGGTCATCAGTATGAATGCCCTTAAACCAAGCTAATCAGGTGAGTGAGAAGGGCATTCTCCACCTGGCTTTGTATGACTTAGGTCTACAAGAAGCGGAACTGAGAAGTGCATAAATATCAGCACGGTGTCTACATCTAACACCTAGGATGTTGTACTAATTATGTGCCAGGCATTGGATTCTGAATGAAAAATAGACAGATGACTCGATCCTTAAATCTTACAATCAGAACCTCGTCTGATGCTCAGTCTAGTCACTGTGATCCTTCATCTGAAGAGTTAGTCCAATCAAATACTGGAACAGATCCTCTTTTAGGAAATGTACCCTAAGACTATCAGAAGATAGAACCTAATGTCTTTTTCTTCCCCCACCCCCAAACTGATGTTTACTCTCCAGTGTCCATTTAGAGTAAGACTAAGGCTCATCAAACTCCATCCCATTGCCTATTTTGTTTTTGCTTTTGTTTTTGTTTCCCTTGTATTTCTGAGAAAAGTCAATATTGATGCTCCTAGGGCTGGAGTCCTGCTCTGAAATTTAGCCCATTTGTTTGTCTCTGGACCCTTAGCATTCTCCAACTTTCTGCCCTCAGTGGATGGACACTGGAGATCCCTCAGCCCTCAAACAACATTCTGGAGACCGTCTGCTGCAAGAAGGTCATTTACTTCCTTGAAACTAATATAATGCTCTCCACCAACAGCATTTCCCTCTAAGGTAGGACTTGAGATTGCAGTCAACAGATTTGAGCCTGTGCTACCAAACCCTGCTATTTGAAGCATCATAGTCTCTGTGGATACTATTGCTGCCTAGTTATTTTTCAAAACACCAGCATCCTCCAGTGGGGTGGTTAGTATTTGTTTTTATCTTGACACAATCTAGCATCACCAGGAATATGGCCCTCTAAGAATGTATGTGATATTGATTGTTGATCAAGGGAGGAGGACACACATACACACACACACACACACACACACACACACACACACACACACA
>JADRCD010238599.1:0-16512 GCA_019843815.1 Montemys delectorum
ACTATTTAATATTTTTTAAAAGAAAACTCTTTCATTCTGACTTTTTTGATGCAGCTGTCTGGTAACGTCAGTATCTGGATAAGCCAGGCTAATTCACCAACTTTTGCCCTAATTGCCTGGCCCATACCAAGGGGATTTACTGAATTTTCTCAGCTTCATTTTACATGTGTAGATGAAGTCTGACTATGGCTACTCAGGCACTATTAACTCAACAAGCAACCAAGGCTCTAATAAATTTGTATTTCAGTCTCAACTTAGATTTTAATTGCAATTATCAAAAGTATATAATTGGCATGCCTCTCTTAGAAATGCCTTGTATAAGTAAACACTACACACAGCTTTATATATTTATACACTAAAATATATATGTTTATGACTATGGAGTAACATTAATATTTTTATTTTTACTTGACTGATACATTTATCAAAGAATCTCTAGATTGTATCTTGTGAAATGAAACAGTAAATACAATCAATGCGATAGAATATGATGTAAAAAATTTTTATTGGATATTTTATTTATTTACATTTCAACTGTTATCCCCTTTGCCAGTCCCCCCCCCCCGGGAGACCCCTATCCCATTCTCCCTCCCCTTGCTTTTATGAGGGTGCTTCCCCACCCACCCACCCACTCCCGCCTCCCTGCCCTGGAATTACCCTACACTAGGGCATGGAGCCTTCCCAGTATCAAGGATCTCTCCTTCCATTGATGTCCCACAAGGCCATCCTCTGCTACATATGTGACTGAGCAATGAGTCCCTCCATGTGTACTCTTTGGCTGTTGGTGGTTTAGTCCCTGGAAGCTCTGTGGGGGGGGGGGAGGTCTGGTTGAATGATACTGCTGTTCTTCCTATGGGCTCGCTAACCCCTTCAGCTCCTTCAGTCCTTTCTCTAACTCTTCCATTGGGGACCCAATATTTAGTTCAACGGTTGACTGTGAACATCTACCTCTGTATTTCCCAGGCTCTGGAAGAGCCTCTCAGGAGACAGCTATATCAGGCTCCAGTCAGCAAGCACTTCTTGGCATCTGGGTTTGGTGTCTGTACATGGGATGGATCCCTAGGTGGGGAAGTCTCTGGACAGCCTTTCCTTCAGTCTCTGATCCACACTTTGTCTCTGTATTTCCTCCTGTGAGTATTTTGTTCCCCTTCTAAGAAGGACTGAAGCATCCACACTTTGGTCTTTCTTCTTCTTGAGCTTCATGTGGTCTGTGAATTGTATCTTGGGTATTACAAGGTTTTGGGCTAATATCCACTTATCAGTGAGTGCATACCATGTGTGTTCTTTTGTGACTGGGTTACCTCACTCAGGATGAAACTTTCTAGTTCCATCCATTTGCCTAAGAATTTCATGAAGTCATTGTTTTTAATAGCTGAGTAGTAGTCCATTGTGTAAATGTATGACGTTTTCTGTATTCATTCCTCTGTTGAAGGACATCTGGGTTCTTTCCAGCTTCTGGCTATTATAAATAAAGCAGCTATGAACAGAGTGGAGCATGTGTCCTTGTTATATGTTGGAGCATCTTTTGGATACATGCCCAGCAGTGGTATAGCTAGGTCCGTAGGTAGTGCTATGTCCAATTTTCTGAGGAATCACTGGACTGAATTTCAGAGTGGTTGTAGTTGTACCAGCTTGCAGTTCAACCAACAATGGAGGAGTGTGCCTCTTTCTCCACACCCTTACCAGCATCTACTGTCACCTGAGTTTTTGATCTTAACCATTCTAATTGGTATGAGGTAGAATCTCAGAGTTGTTTTGATTTGCATTTCCCTGATAACTAAGGATGTTGAACATTTCCTTAGGTGCTTCTCAGCCATTAGGTATTCCTCAGTTGAGAACTCTTTGTTTAGCTCTGTACCCCATTTTTTAAATAGGGTTGTTTCTCTAAAGTATAACTTCTTGAGTTATTTGTATATATTGGATATTAGCCCTCTGTCCAATGTAGGGTTGGTAAGGATCTTTTCCCAATCTATTGGTTACCCTTTTGACTTATTGGCAGTATCATTTGCCTTAGAGAAGTTATGCAATTTTATAAGGTCCCATTTGTAGGTTGATGATCTTACAGCATAAACCGTTAGTGTTCTGTTCAGGAAAATTTCCCCTGTGTCCATGTGTTCAAGGCTCTTCCAAATTTTCTCTTCTATTAATTTCAGTGGTTTTGGTTTTATGTGGAGGTCCTTGATTCACTTGGACTTGGGCTTTGTACAAGGAGATAAGAATGGATCAATTTACATTCTTCTATAAGCAGACCTCCAGTTAAGCCAGCACCATTTGTTGAAAATGCTGTCTTTTTTCCACTGAATTGTTTTAGCTCCTTTGTCAAAGATCAAGTGATTATACGTATGTGGGTTCATTTCTGGGTCTTCAGTTCTGTTCCATTGATCTACCTATCTGTCTCTGTACCAATACCATGCAGTTTTTATCACTACTGCTCTGCAATACAACTTGAGGCCAGGGATGGTGATTCCCCCAGAAGTTCTTTTATTGTTGAGAATAGTTTTTGCTATCTTGGGTTATTTGTTATTCCAAATGAATTTGCAAATTGCTCTTTCTAACTCCATGCAGAATTGAATTGGAATTTTGATGGAGATTGCATTGAATCTGTAGATTGCTTTCACCAAGATGCCCATTTTTACTATTTTAATCCTACTAATCATGAGCATGGGAGATCTTTCCATCTTCTGACACCTTCAATTTCTTTCTTCAGAGACTTGAAGTTCTTGTCATACAGATCTTTCACTTGCTTTGTTAGACTCACACCAAGGTATTTTATATTATTTGTGAGTATTGAGAAGGGTGTAGTTTCCCTAATTTCTTTCTCAGCCTGTTTATCCTTTGAGTATAGGAAGGCTACTAATTTGTTGGAGATAATTTTATATCCAGCCATTTTGCTGAAGTTATCAGCTATAGGAGTTCTCTGGTGGAATTACTGGGGTCACGTAAGTATACTATTATATCATCTGCAAACAGTGATATTTTGACTTCTTCCTTTCCAATTTGTATCCCTTTGACCTCCTTTTATTGTCTAACTTCTCTGGCTAGGACTTTGAGTACAATATTGAATAGGTAGGGAGAAAGTAGGCAGCCTTTCCTAATCCCTGATTTTAGTGGGATTGCTTCAAGTTTCTCTCTATTTAGTTTGATGTTGGCTACTGGTTTGCTGTATATTGCTTTTACTATGTTTAGGTATGGTCCTTGAATTCCTGATCTTTCCAAGACTTTTATCATGAAGGGATGTTGAAATTTGTCAAATGCTTTTTGACCATCTAATGAGATGATCATGTGTTTACATTGATGGATTTCTATATATTGAACCTTCCCTGCATCCCTGGGATGAAGTCTACTTGATTATGATGGATGATCATTTTGATGTGTTTTTGGATTCGGTATTTGAGAATAATTTTATTGAGTATTTTTGCATCAATATTCATAAGGGAAATTGGTCTGAAGTTCTCTTTCTTTGTTAGGTCTTTGAGTAGTTTAAGTATAAGTGTAATTGTGACTTCATAGAATGAATTGGGTAGTTATTTTCTGTTTCTATTTTATGGAATAGTTTGAAGAGTATTGGTATTAGGTCTTCTGTGAAGGTCTGATAGAATTCTGCACTAAACCCATCTGGTCCTGGGTAGTTTGGGTTAGGAGACTTTTAATGACTGCTTCTATTTCTTTAGGGGTTATGGGACTGTTTAGATCATTTATCTGATCCTGATTTAGCTTTGGTACCTGATATCTGTCTAGAAAATTGTCCATTTCATCCAGGTTTTCCAGTTTTGTTGAGTTTAGGCTTTTGTGGTAGGATGTTATGAATTTTTGGCTTTCCTCAGCTTCTGTTGTTATATCTCCCTTTTCATTTCTGATTTTGTTAATTTGGATACTGTCTCTGTGCCCTCTGGTTAGTCTGACTAAGGGTTTATCTATCTTGTTTATTTTCTCAAAGAACCAGCTCCTGATTTTATTGATTCTTTGTATAGGTGGTATGCCCCAAGGACTGCTGGGAAGAATGATAGGTAGGGCTAGGGTTAGTGACCCATGAGACAGAAGAATGGACAGAACAAATTCTTAGGAATGTTTAACAACAATCTTTGTTGTTAGTTATTCCTTCCCTTGTTCCCTGCACTGCCTGTCCTCCCATCCCCAACCCCAGTTAACCCTTCCTATCCCATTATTCCCCATCCCCCCTTCATACCACCTGCATTCTGTCCCCCTTGCCTTGATATCCCACCTCTAGGTAAGGAGACGTGGCAATTGATTTTTCTTCAGGGCTGCAGCTCCTGAGAGCCTACTCAGCCTCTAGTAGATGGTTCCACACCCAGGCATGTGCAGACAGCCCTAAGCAGACTTGGACTTGGTGGGTTTGCGTTAGAAAGACCCATGAAAATGGAAGAGAAGTTAGAGGGGCAAGAATGAGAGCTGGTCAAAACACATATTCGTGTATGAATCCTCAAACAATGAAAAAGAATGTTTGATAAAATATAGCAAGCATTGTTTTTAGTGTTCACAGCACAGTCTGAGAACGTGAAAGTGATGCTAAGAGCTAAATACCAAGGAAGAGGTGAGAAACTTTCCTGGTGACCCAGAGGCTAGTGATTTTATTGCATGAAAGGTTACAGTAATTAATTAATTGGGTTCAAGAAAAAGGGATAAGAAATAAATGTCCTATGTGATATCAGGATGCTGGAAATGCTAACATTACTCACCACATAGAAAATGGAGGGGAAAATAAGTACCCACTGAGGTTAGCTACAACTGTCACACAAATCTAGAGTCACCATAAAAAGAGAGACACATAAAAGAATCCCATATAAAGAGACTCAATGGAGAATTGCCTAGATTGGCTTATTGCATGCCCGTGGGGATTTTCTTATTAAGTTAATTGTTGTGGGAAGACCTGGCCCACTGTGGGCACAATTCCTTAAGCATAGGGAGTCCTGAACTGTATGAGAATAGAGAAACTGAGCTGAACACAGCAAGCAAGTGAGCATGCCCACATTCATTTTTTTTCTATGCCCTTGACTGAAGATGTGATGTGCCCAGCTGCTTCAAGCTCCTGAAATTCCCTGTTATGAGAAGCAGTAATCTGGAATTCTAAGCCAAATAAACCAAATATTTCCCCCAAGGAACTTTTTGTCAGCCTACACAACTAGGTCATTTAGAAAGATGAGATATTGAGTTGTTTGATCTAGGTCCTCTCAAAAAGATGACTGAAAGGAGAGATAGCTCAGTAGTTAAGATCACAGACTGTTCTTCTTTTTTTTTTTTAAATTAGGTATTTTCTTTATTTACATGTAAATTTCTCCTTTCCCAGTTTCCCCTCCAAAAAAACAAACAAACAAACAAAAACCGGCACAGAACCTTCACAGGGCCAAGGATCTCTCCTCCTATTGATGATCAGCTTTGCAATCCTCTACTATACACATGCTGCCAAAACAATCATTCCCACCATGTATAGTCCTTGGTTGGTGGTTGAGTCCCTGGGAGCTCTGAGGGTACTAGTTAGTTCATATTGTTGTTCATCCTAAGGGGCTGCAAACCCTCCAGCTCCATAGAACCTTTCTCTAACTCCTTCATTGGGGACCATGTACTCAGTTCAATGGATGGCTGTGAGCCTCTACATCTGTCAGATATTGTTAGTCAGATATTGTCAGAGCCTCTCAGGAGATAGCTATATTTAGGCTGGCTTGTCCTTCCTTCAGTCTCTGCTTCATAATTAATCTCTGCAACTCCTTCCATGGGTATTTGATTCCCCCTTTTAAGAAGGAATGAAATGTCCACCTTTTGGTCTTCCTTCTTCTTAAGTTTCTTGTGGATTGTGGGTTGTTCTTCCTGTATTCTGAACTTCTGGGCTAATAACCACTTATCAGAGAGTGCATACCATGTGTGTTCTTTTGTGATTGTGTTACCTCACTCAGGATGGTACTCTCCAGATCCATCCATTTCCCTAAGAATTTCATAAATTCATTGTTTTTAATAGCTGAGTAGTACTCCATTGTGTAGATGTACCACAGTTTCTGTATCCATTACTCTGTTGAGGGACATCTGGGTTGTTTCCAGTTTCTGGCTATTATAAATAAGGCTGCTATGAACATGGTGGAGCATGTGTCCTTATTACATGTTGGAGCATCTTCTGGGTATATGCCTAGGAGTGGTATAGCTGGGTTCTTTGGTAGAACTAGGTCCAATTTCCGGAGGAACTGCCACACTGATTTCCAGAGTGGTTGTACCAGTTTGCAATCTCAGGTGACAACAGATGCTGGACAGGTTGTGGAGAAAGAAGAATACAGACTGTTCTTACAGAGGATCTTGATTCAGTTCCCATGTGTCAGCTCACAACCACCAACTCCGAGGCCAAGAGATCCGATGCCCTCTTCTGGCCTCCATGGGTACTGCATACACATGACATATACTCATACATGCAGATAAAACACTTGTACACATAAAATAAAAATAAAACTTTTAAATAGAAAATATGAACCTTTGAAAGGGTAATGTCAACAACTCACTCTTACAGTGGTTGAGGGTTCAAACCTATACACCCATGTTCCATATGTTGAGAAGGAAACTAAGCAATGATATCTATGGAGAACCAAGAAGAAATACCAGATTGCTAGAGGCATTCACTCTCAGTCCAGGTCATACAAAATTCACAGGTTCTTCTAGGAGTAAGCCCTGCTCCCCAACTATAAATGCACTGAGAAAATGTTGATTAGAATATGAGTCAAGAGTTAAAAGAAAAAGGGAAAAAAAGACAAAGCCTGACCCTTCCCCCCAAGAACTAGCTCAAAGATGGAGTGATATATTTGAAATAATTAAAGTCATAAAACAGGTCATTACAAGACAGACTATGACCAATGGTTTATGAGGCAAAACAAAGAAGATTTTAAAAATAATGTGACAGAATTTCCCTATAAAACAGAAATAAAGGCCAAGTTTCGATGGTAATTTGATAATTTGGATATCAGATAAGTCAGATATAAAAATGAAAAATGTGATATCAGAGACGAAATAGGAAGGCTCAATTTATTTTTAATAAGAATGAACTAGAGAACAGAGGGAGTTATGATGGAGGGGCCCTTGCAGCCATCAGTTTGAAGTGACAGGTATGTACAGGAGGCCGAACCATGGCCACTCAGAGATCTCAAGCTAATGTTCATTGGCCAGATGAATTTAAAGATCTAGGTGCCATGGGAGGGCAGGCCTACTTTATGCCTGTGAGAGGGAGGGGACAGCGTTTTCATACAAAGACCCACAAAGCATGGGATGTAAGCATCCAACCCAGAGAGACTGGAGGGATCTGGCTCTGGAGGGTGGAATGATGCAGAACTAACAAAGGGATGATGGCAGCCAGAAACCCAGATACAAGAAGGATCAGGTTCTCTCCCAGGCTTCCAAATAGTTCTGCTGATGCTGCATTTTGGCCAAGGATCCTGATTTCTGATTTTAGATCCTCAGAATGGAGGCAAAATACATTTCTGGTATGTGTGCATGTGTGTGTGTGTGTGTGTGTGTGTGTGTGTGTGTGTGTGTATGTGTGTTGTGTGTGTCTGTCTGTCTGTCTGTGTATGTCTCTATGTTTGTGCCTTTGTGTGTGTAAGTCTGTGTGTGTCTATGTATATATCTGTGCATCTGTGTGTGTGCCTCTGTGTGTGTCTGTGTGTCTATGTATGTGTGTGTCTGTCTCTCTCCCCATCTGTCTCTCTGTCTCCGTTCCCTCCTCTATGTGTCTCTCTGTCTGTGTCTGTGTGTGTCTCTCTGTCTCTCTCTCTCTCTCTCTCTCTCTCTCTCTCTCTCTCTCTCTCTCTGTCCCCCCTCTCTCTGTGCACATCTGGGGACAATCGGAGTTATCATTCCTTAGGCACTGTTAGCTTTTGCTTTCTTTTGAAGACAGGATCTCTTATTGGCTTGAAGCTATAAAATAAGCAAGGCCGACAGGCCAGAAAGCCCCAGGGATCCACATGTCTTTTCTTCCCCAACAATGGGATCACAAACCCACACTGTCATGCCTGGATTTTTTTTAGACACGGATTCTGAAATTAAACCATAGTCCTCTTGATTGACTGAGTCATCTCTCTTGCTCCAACTGTTCCAACTTTATGTTTTTACCCACCATTTGTAGTAATTTGACTTAGCAAATTGAAACAGGCATGTAATAAAGAAACCTACCTATACTAAATCATCTGAAAGAGAAAGGAGAGAAAAAATTTTATACCAAATCTTGAGTTGAAAATTAGATTAACAAAATCTCACTGTATCTGTAAATCAATATTAGTATGTAAAGAAAATTGTAAAAACAATCTAAAAACAATCTCACCATTTAAAAGGCAGAATTCTTTTGGGGGGATTTATTTTTGCATGAGCATTGAGCCTGCCTGTATGTCTGTATATCATGTGTGTGCCTGGTGCCCACAGGGACCAGAAGAGGACCACATCAGGTCCCCTGGAACTGGAGTTGTAGAGAGTTGTGAGCTGCCATGTGGATGATGGGAACTGAATTTGGGCCCTGTGCATGAACAGCAAGTGCTCTCCAGCCCATAGGGAAATCACCCCAAATAAAATCACCTAACTATTGATATATTTGGAAGGAGAAAGAAGCAAATCATTGACTTGAAAAAGTGAGGAATCTGCATGCAAAATCATAGCACTGAATTGTGAGGTTAGCCATTTTGCTGAGCATAAGCTCAAAGCTACAAAAATCAATTTCACATATCAGCCAATGCAATTAGAAAATTTAGTTTTGAAAAGATACTGTGCGGCAGAGACTTGCAGTAAAAAGTTAAAGGTACCTGGGAATAAAACATTTATGGAGAAATTTCAGAAACTTTATTGAGAGACATAAAGAAGAAGAAAGACCCAGAGAAAGGAGTGTACAGGTCATGTGGCCTGCTCATTACTGCAAAGCCAATATTATAAAAAGAAAATGATGCCAAATCTGGCAAAAAGCTTCCCTTAATTCCAATCAGGATTGTAACTGATTTTTTTATGGAAATCTTATGTGCAAAAGTAAGAGGCAAACTGAAAAGAATAATATGGACAGGGAGTGGGGTGTAGAACTTTAACACCAGCACCTAGACGGCAGAGGCAGGTGGATCTCTACAAGTTTAAGGCCAGCCAGGGCTATCCTGTGAGACCTTGTCTAAAAAACAAAACAAAACAAAACAAAACAACAACATTGAAAGAAACGTATAGGGAGGGGGCTTTCCTTCCTCGTCAGGAAGCTGTGTCATAAGCGCAGTGATACCTGCCATGGCGGAGCGCGCCTGTTGTCCCAGCACTTGATGATACCTGACATGGCAATGCACGCCTGTTGTCCCAGCACTTGATGATACCTGCCGTGGCGGAGCGCGCCTGTTGTCCCAGCACTTGGGAGAAGGAGGCAAGTCTAAAGCCATCCTCTGTTATACAACCAGCTTGAGATCAGCCTAAACACAGAAACAAAGCGCTGTGATATGGAATCAAAAACACACAAAAAGCTCAGTTACCTAAGTCAGGGTACTCAGGTTTTAACAGGCATATGTGCGTAAACACATACGCACACTTGCACACATACACATGCCTACACGCATATACACACATATATACACACATACACATACATATGCACACATATACACACATACACACACATACATATATATATATATACATATATACATATACACACACATATATGTACACATACACACACATACTCATAAAGGCTTTGATTTTTTTAAAGTTCTGAGAAATATGATATATTCACAATTAGTCCTAGCCTAGTCTGACATTTTTCTACTCAGAATCATAAGTTAATTTCCTCTTCACCTTCAAAACATAGAATCCATCCCAAGTTTTTTTTTAAAAAGCAACTAAATATAAAAAAGTTACAATCTAACAGGAAGGAGAATGTTTTCATAGTTTCTTGGCAGAGAATTTCTTTAAAACTTAAATGTGAAAGGATATATGGTAAGTCAGATAGCATTAAGATTTAAGTCATCTAGCAAAAAAAAAATCACCAGGAGAAACATGAAGGGTAAAAGCGATACATGGGGCCCAGAAGGGATGGCTGTGCGAGCAAGAAGGCTGAGCTGGATCCACAGAACTCATACGAAAAGCCTGGCAATGGTGATACATGCTGTAATCCCATCGCCAGGCAGCCAGCCTAGCCTACTTGGTGACCTCCAGGCCAGTGGGTAACCCTGTCTCAAAACCAGACAGGTGGAACATAAAGGATGATACTCTAGATTGTCCTCTGGCCTCTACAGCAATCACACTCACACCCTCTTATGCATGAGCCTCACAGTAACATACACACGTACTGTTACACACACCCTCATACACATGTACATACAGACACACCCTGCTAGGGCTCAATGGGAGAAAGTAGACGAGATATACTTAGGACTGGAATTATCCTGGCACTCAGACGTTAGCATGCAATATCCTAAATTGTTAAAACACCCATAGAGAAAAGAGAAGCAAGCCATGCAAGACAAGGTAAAGTGCAGGAATAGGACATTGGCCACTGGCGACTCTATTTAAAATGTTTAGCCTCATTAGTAATAGGGGAGATATGTGGTAAGACAGAGATCTTTTCATCCCCTGGGCCCTAGCTGGGGCTTTCAGCCCAGATGTTAGGTGGGGGATGGGAAGCCAGTCTAGCAGAGGAATGTGCAAAGCTGAAGACAGTGCTCGGGACTAAACTGACAAAGGCTGATAGTGACAACATGGGGGACTGGAGAGGATGCAGGGAAACTGGAGTTCTAGCCTGTCTGCAGAAGAATAAATGAGCTGGTATTAGAGAGGGCTGTGGAAAGGTTTAGCAACACTCACGAGCTGCCTGTGCTTCCTTTTAAAATCATGTTTGTTTGTGTATGTGTTTGTTTGTCTATCATGGAGATCCAAGAACAACTCAAGTGAGTCTGTTGCCTCCTTTTCCCAAGAGAGTCCTGGGGATTGAACTCAGTCCACCAGGCTTACTAGGAAGCACCTTTACCTACTGAGTTGTCTTGCCAGCCCCCCCCCCCCAAGGAGCCTCTTCTTGTTCTTATAATTTCTATACCCCCCCCCAATATATCAGAAGACATTCCTGGTGCCTATTGAGTTGTTGGGAACCCTAAGAGTAGTTGCCTAGGCACTAGCTGTAACTGGACAGGAACATTCTTCCTGTGCTTGGGAGAGGAAGGAATCTACAAAGCTAAGCAGATAATTTGTACCACACACAATGTTCAGGTTGTACAGATGTTAGGCTGGGGCTGGGGCTCAATAGGGGAAGGTAGACCAGATGTACTTAGGACCCGAGTTATCTTGGCACTCACAAGTTGGCAGACAATATTCTAACTTCCTTGCCTCTCAGCTGGACAACTCCTGGGTGATGCTCTGCATGGTCCTCAGTTTCCCCCACAGAGCTCAACAAGTGAGGAAGGGCAGCCTTTGACTGCCTCCCTTCCTTGTACCCCTCCCACTTCCCTTCCAGGATCACCTCTACTTTGCCTAGGGAATGTCTCCACTGTGTCTTAGATCTGCTTCCCGGGTGAGTCCTCAGTACAGCACTGCCGTGTGTCTTTGTCTGAGTAAAACTGAGAAGGAGAAAGAACAGCAGATGCCCAGGGCTGTAGACAGGTGAAAGGGGCAGCATCGCAGACAGGTGACAGAAAGCAGAGCTAAGGGACAGAGTAGAAAAGGGACAAGTTAATGGTTCACAGAGAAGACATAATACCTGCCCGTGTCATGGAAGCATGTGACATCCCAAAGGAACAGTGCCCAACTACAGAGCTCCCCTCAGCCCTGAGTCTGGTGAGTGTCTGCTTGCAGCAGTGTGGCATCAGGACTTAGCATCCCCACCCTCTTCCAGATCCTGTGCCATCCTGGGTCAGATCCCACAGGAATATCGCCATTCTGTATTCTCATTCCAGACATGTCCACAGAGTGTGTGTGGGGGGGGAGGGGTTGGCACAGATGGGTGCTGCTGTGACATGAAATATTATTGAGTGTCACTAGAGAGTGATTTCTTGATACAGCATGAAATAACAGCCTGGTTTCTCCCAACGTGAGATTTTAGGAGAGAATTAAAAGACATTCACCTTGGCAAGAATGTAAAATAATGATTGCTTGAAATTTTAATTGTACTTTCTGTAAACATACACACATATATACAAAATCCCAGCGATTCTAGACAGCTCAGGCATGGTCACTGCATTGAGAAAGCAGCACTCAGCATTAAGTAGGCTATTTACAACTTTTAAAGCCTGAATCCATCGCACTTGGCCACCACGAGAATCTCACTGTTATCAGAGGCAAAGGCAGTGTCATTCTTGATATCTCCTTGGCTGTTAACTGTGGAGAGAAAGGCTTGGCTTGATTCTAACTCCTTACCAAGGTGAATAAGACATCCTCAAGGAAACCAGCTGTGGCTCCATCCACAGCTGTGCCTATCTCATGCCATGCAATCAGTGGAACTTGTTGGTTTAAATGGGCATCATGAGAGCCTGATCTACTGACCCCCTTCAGTTGGCTGATATAGAACCAAGGGACACATGGATACCCTGAGTACGAATGATGCAGAGACCCCAGTGGGGAGCAACCCCAGTCATTGTGATGGCTAATACTGTTTGTCAACTTCACAGTATTTAAAATCACTGAGGAGACAGATCTATGAGCATGAATGTTGGAAAGTTTCTAGATTGGGTTAAATGGAGTAATAAAAAAATAAAAAGACTTACCCTGAACATAGGCAGCAGCCGCCCATTGGTTGGGGGCCTGGATTACAAAACAGGAGAAAGCTAGCTGAGGACCAGCGGTCTTCCCTCTTTACTTTCTGACTATGGGTGCAATGTGACCAGTTACCTCACGTTCTTGCCATGCTTTTCCTGCTCAAAACAGCGAGTCAAAAGAAACCCTTCCTCCTTGAAGTGGCTTCTTGTGAATCACAGCAATAAGGAAAGTAATACAGTCTCCCAGGCCATTGGAAATCTCATGGTCCACAGTGGAAGTTACAAAAACGCTAACATGGACGATTCCTTCTCTAGACTCCACCCATCCTGAGACATGGCAGGTAAGCATTAACCAATAGAACCAGGCTCTTTCTATGGAACATCTGTCCAGGAAAACTATGGAGCCAATGGAGATGAGTAGATGTGTGATGAAACTTTGTGAAGATCTTTCTGAAACCAATATCAACACAATGCGAAGAGCTCAAAGTCAGGTAGATCTGAGTTCAGATTTGGAGTCTACAATGTCCAGTAATTAACACTGGCTAGCTGTGTCTTCTTGGAGCCTTAGGGTTCCCGTGGCAAAGCATAAATCCATGAAGCTCCATGTTAAGGAGTGAGCATGTGAAGTGTATTGTACCGTGCCTGGTCCAGACTAAGCCCCCAGGGGATGGTGACTGCTGCAGTCATCAGGAGGCAATGAAGAGCATCAAATTCTGCCTCTACCTTTGGCAAGTGGGAAGGAATTCTGCCCTGGGTGCAAGGAGAAGGATCTCGGTGATCAGGAAACCTGTCAGCCTGTATGAGCATCAGAGGAGGACTTGCTTCTAGACAGCAAAGCTCACAGCTCTCTCTGTGGATACGTTCTTGGATACTCCTGGCTAGAGGGCGAAAGGTGTCGTCAGATCCAGCTCCTGTCCTCTAACTGGATGCTCCCCAAGCAGCCTCTTATCCGAGATGCTAAGAAGGACAGACCAAATGCCTCTCCAGGTTCTGAAGACAGGCCTTTCTCCTGACAGAAATCATGGCATCTGCTATACGGTCATCCCTAAGCCTTTGGTTTGGGTTGGTTATCATCAGTTAGTCAGCACATGAAGAGCAGGCATGTGCAGAAGCATTGACGAGATAGAAGTGTGTGTGTGTGTGTGTGTGTGTGTGTGTGTGTGTGTGTACATGACCACATCCACACCAGGAACTGCCTCCCTAAAACATATTTTTTTTATTTTATTATTATTATGTGTGTGTGTGTGTGTGTGTGTGTGTGTGTGTGTGTGTGAGTATACTGTTGCTGTCTTCAGGCACACCAGAAGAGGACATCAGATCCCATTACAGATGGTTGTGAGCCACCATGTGGTTGCTGGAAACTGAACTCAGGACCTTTGGAAGAGCAGTCAGTGCTCTTAACCACTGAGCCATCTCTCCAGCCCAAGAGATTTTTTTTTTTAATTTACTTTTTACTTTTCTTTTTACAGAGTCTCATGTAGCCCAGACTGGTCTTGAACTCTCAATATACCAGTGAAAGACTTTGAATCTGATTCCTGAGATTATAAGCATATACCACAGCATCCATTTTTATATCATGCAGAAGATCCAGTGCCTAGTCTCCTACACAGTAACAGCAATCTAGCAATGGAACCATATTCTCCACCCCATCCCTATGACGTCTGAATCAAGTCCCCCCACTACCACTACCACCAGATCTGTCCATTAGCTGAAATGGTCAACAGGTACTCAGTGCATGCAGCTGATGCTGTAGTTTTTTGCTCCCACATGAGCTATACAGGATGACTTGGCGGAAGGAGGGTTGCAAGTTCTCCATCAGCCCCCAACCCCAGAGTGATGGGGATGATTGTCATGCACCACTATACCTGGTTTATGTGGTACTGGGGCTCTAATCCAGGGCTTTGTGCTAAGCAAGCTACCAACTGAGCTACGTCCCCAGCACCTTAATTTCTAGTTTAAAGACAAGCACACTGAGGCCAGGTGACATCTCAAAGGCAGAAGTCACAGGAGGTTTTTGGTGTTGTCCCTCTGAAGTTGTGTTCTCTCCATCTTCTACCCTGCCCACTGCTAGTGATGTCACTGGATCCTCTCAGATCGGCTCCCCTTGCTCCAGATCATAAAAGCCTAAGGCCTGAGCTCAACCCAAGCCCCACCACCACCATACCCGGAGTGCTTGAATCACCCTGGTCTTAGCAAAATAAAAGCAAAGACTCTCTGGGAAGGGACAAGTCCTGGATCCTTGACAATGTGCCTTAGGTTGTGCCTAGAGTAACCACATCAATTAAAAGGACATAAATAGCTTATAACCAACTTCCGTGGGTTATAAATCACTGTTGCCCTGTGCCTGCCACCGAGAGCAGAGCTTCTGTGAATGCTTTTGTGGATGATCTCAGATCACATGGATGTGGTCCCCATCCACACAGGGTTATTGATGGCCTGCCAGATGTGGGTTTTTCCAAGGTGGGAGTGGGATGCTACAATCCACCTTGCCAACTGTGTCTGTGAGATCTCAATCCGAGAGGGACACAAGAAAGACACCCTGGGAGAATACAACCATGCATCCTTGGTTCTCATGAAACCTCCCAGCATAGGTGACAGTCCTCTGTAGCAGTGACCAGATCAGGGCCATGTGAAGGTGATTCCATGTGATTCCAAGGTGCTGCTACCAGATGAGGAAGGCAAGGTCCCCAGCCTTGCCTCAAAAGCCTCAATCAGTTTCAAAAACCCTTAAATTCTGTTGAACTGGTAAATAAATAATGTTTGTACTCAGAACTACACTGAATGTTCATCATGCCTCCAGGAAAGAAACCTACCAAATTCCTGATTATTGTGATCAAATTTGGCAAATTTCACTATTCAAAATGCTGGCGTGGACATGGTAGTGTCCCCACTCCCACACCACCGACATACAGCACTCCCTAATATCTGAATAACCACTTGAAACTGAGCCTGCATCCTCAGTCTGGGCCAGGTAATTTTTAATCATGCAGGCCATGACTAGGTCTCAGTCCATGGGACAATGTGCATGGTGGCTTAGCAGATGCATGCCTCAGACATGGGCTCTCAGATGGTCTGTGAAAACTCATGCCAATATTTTGCAAATTAACTGCTGGAAGATCTGTCCTTGATCCTCCCAGGTTAGTAATGGCTCTGAGATATTTTGACAAGAGAATCCACCCTGCCCCCCATCACAAATCAACATCTGCCCTTTTTTAATAACTCACTTTGGGTTTGGGCTCTGGCGAGTGAGCTTCACATTCTGTGCTCTGCTTGGAATGTGTTTCCAAGACTCTCCACCAGCAACTGTATGCACTCACCACAGTGTCAAAGCTCCATTACAGTGAGGACACAGATCCAGCCATGTTGGGAGTGTATCTGAGCGGCTCTCTTCCTTCTACAGCTCAGCAAGATAGGTTTCATATGTTAGGCCAACCCCAGGCAAAGTCTTGCAATGCAAGTACTTTGCCAACTCCAGCCAAATATAAAGCTATTTGGGAAAACTAATCTTTTTTTGTTGTTGCTGATGTTTTGTTTGTATGTTCGTTTGTTTCTATGCAGGGTTTCTCTGTGTAGCCCTGGCTATTCAGGAACTCACTCTGTAGACCAGGCTAGCCCTGAACTCACAGAGATCTGCTTGCCTCTGCCTCCTGAGTGCTGGGATTAAAGGCATGTGCCACTAATGCCTGCTTAAAAAAGAAATTCTTCATGGAAATCAGATTTGGAGACTTTAGCTATACAAGGTGCCACAGAAATAGTGGCCGTTTACTGAGTACCTACTATGTGCCAGGTCTCTGGGGTACTGTATTTAGTACCTACTGTGTGCCAG
>JADRCD010238599.1:16522-32226 GCA_019843815.1 Montemys delectorum
GTGTGCCAGGTCTCTGGGGTACTGTATTTAGTACCTACTGTGTGCCATGTCTCTGGGGTACTGTATTTAGTACCTACTGTGTGCCAGGTCTGACTGGGTCCCACTTCTCTTTGCCACACATATTCTCTCTGTGACCACACACAGTGGGCTGATAAGGCTAGAACCTCAATTTTCTGTTATTTGGGGTCTGTGTGGTTTGGACAGAACGTCCTCAATGACTCTACTCCAGGAGTGATCTGTGACTGAGATTGGGACAGACATCACAGCTAAAGAGAGGCACACTCTACTTCTGAGAGGCCAGTGCTAAAGACCACAGATGCCTGGTCGACACAGACGGAGACCATAACTAAGTCTAAGCCATTCAGAAAAACAGCCAAAGATAGATGGGAAAGACAAAGGAACATAGGGACACACAGCTGGAGCCCCTGGATACAGCTGTTCCTGAAGCCAGTCCTGGATCCTCCAGGCACCTGAAGTGATAGGTTTTACATGCTTTAGCTGGTCCTAGGTGAGTCTCTTGTATCACAGTGACCTGTGGAGAGGCACTCGGCCCTGTTGGCCTTGCCTTTCTATTCCAGAGAGTGAGATTGAGCACACACCACGTAGATCTTTGGGAAGATGAAAGGGGGTGATGACCTAAAGATCGCGCGACACTCCCTTCATCACTGTCCTTCACACACTTCCTTGTTTTTGATCCATCTCCCTGCTGAGCACAGAAAATTTGGCTTCTTTGCTCAATAAGAATACTGTGTTGGAGAGAAATTAGGCCCCTTCATCTGAAGTGCACAGCTAGTATCAGGCCTGGGTCTGAGGCTGTCCTCCGGGTACTCTGCACCAAACTCTCTTTCCTTCAGCTCATGTCTGTCCCTGCAAGGCCAGATTTGCCCACTACAACATACAATTGTTCACCTATACAGATACTGACATAAATGCCCCGTCCATGGCTGTTAGGTGCACAGCCTAGCCAGTGTGCCATTACCCTGAGAGCCACTGGCACATAGCAGAACTCATGAGGACAGATACCAGGCAGGGATCCCAGATGTTCACGCTGTAGAGAACCTATCGACTGGACTGGTCTCTTTAGCCCCTTCCCCGGGTCTCTCCTAGATCCTTTATTTTTGTCTGAAGCTTCCAGCTTTCCCTGTTAAAAGTTATTCACTGAATAGTCAAAGGAAAGAAAGGCTAGAGGGGCTCCCAGTTCACCACTACCCGCCCCCAGCCTCATGTCTGTGACTCCAGCTGTTCTGACGTGACAGATGAATTCCCCTTCACCTTTCCCTGAAGCTGAGGAGAAAGCTGTGCAAAGCCACACCCTGAAAAACTCCTAGTTTCCTTCACAGACCCTGAAACCCTCTGGCCAGGTGAGAGAGGCTCAGGCCGCAAGCACCAGTCAGGGTTCAGAGGTAAGGTAGGGACTCAGTCATGGACGAGGGGGCAGGGGCTACAACTAGCTATAGCCTCAGTGTCTCCACCAAAGCCTAGCCTGAACTGGCTGGATTATGACGTTACAGGTTATGATGGGATGAGACACCAGGCAGCTTGCTCACACTCTCCTAAAATGTATCAGGGCACAATGGGGGTGGTCCTGTGTGGAAGGAGGCGCGGCCCTGTGTGGGAGGAGGCATGTCTTCACCACAGCCTTCCTATGCTTCAGCCTGTCTCTAGACTGTTTCTAGACTGACCCTAGTCTGTCTTTAAACTAGGTTTTCCAGTGTCTAGAACTGTGGGAAGCCAATCCTATTATGGTGTGTGTGTGTGTGTGTGTGTGTGTGTGTGTGTGTGTGTGTGTATGTGTGTGTGTAGGCAAGCGCACACTTATGTGTATGCCTATATGTGTATATGTGAATAGAAGTCAGAGGTCAACATTGAGTGTCTTCCTCAGTCTTTCTCCACATTATTTTTGGAGATAGAACCTGGAACTCACCTGCTGGCTAGACTGGCTGGACAATGTGCCTCTGTAATTCTTCTGTCTCTGCCCGCTCACCTCAGAGCTGGGATAATGGGTGAATGCCAGCGTTTCCAGCTTTGCAGTTCTAGGGATCCAAAATTAGGTTGCCATGCTTGTGTGACAGGCCCTCTACCTAAGGCACCTCCTGGCTTCATTGCGTGATTTAGGCTGCCCTTCGTAGAGCACTGTACCAAGGTCGTACCTCAGGCACCTCTGTCCCCCAACTCTTCATCCTGCTCCACTGCGTGGCTGTGCTAGATGGATGCAGGGATCCTGTAGCCAAGTGTTTAAAGGATTCCTAAAATTGTGAAAACACAATTATGGACCATCCCATGCAGCCCTCCGCTCTTTGCCGCTTTGCTCACGGCTACTGCACTGTGGGTTCAGGACCATCCCGTGCAGCCCTCCGCTCTTTGCCACTTTGCTCACGGCTACTGCACTGCAGATTCAGAACTCCAGCCGGCATATCCTGCTTTCTGCCTGAGGCTGATGCTAAGCCTACATCTGTGGAGGATGTGTAGGACCAGATGCTACCACCTGCCTAAACTCCTTTCTTAACCTGTCAATTCTGCATTTTCTGTTTCAGGACACAGCCTCACTGCCATAGTGACTCATCTACATACTGTATGTATGTAGATGTGTAGATACATCTACATGTGACTGTATGCTGCATACAAAGTCCTGTTCTTAACATGGATTCTCTCATTTGATCTGAACCAAATACTGTCACAACCTCCTTGATGAATGAGGAACCTAAGGGTTATGTGTCTGTGCATGTGTGTGTCTGTGTCTGTGTGTCTGTATATTCTCTCACACACGGGGGTGGGGGGAGGGAGAGGGAGAGAGAGAGAGAGAGAGAAAGAGAGAGAGAGAGAGAGAGAGAGAGAGAATGGATACTTCATCCTGAGTCATCCAAGTACCCATGTAGTAGGGGTTAATTAAACAATGATGGTTACAATGAGGATGACCTCTAAATGAGTACTTGTGACAGGCACTCCTGTATGTTTTCTTGCTTAACTCCTAACTCTTGGAGAGGTGGCTTCTCTAATATACTCATTTTACAGCAAGGAAGACCCAAGCCCACTTAATCACTTGCCAAGGCTAGGCAGTTGGATAGTGGGGAGCAGGGATAAAACCCAGATCTGATTCCGGAGTCTTTCCCACCAAGATGCCCGACTTCACTAGTCTCCACTAGCTCCCCAAACTCCTTCAACAAGTTATTATTCAAGTTTAGAACCATCATCCTGTGTCCTATCTCTCTGCACACTATCTTCCATCTCCCATGATTCCTCCAATGAAGGCCTTGGTCTCCTGGGGGAATTTGATAAGCTCACCTCATCTGCCTCTCTCTATTCCCCTGGAAGACTGCTCTACCAATACCTATGGGTCCCCTGAAGAGATGCTGCATGGAGCTGCAAGTTCCAGATAAAACCGGCAATAGAGGAACAGAGAGCTACCCACAGTGTGCGGAGGAGACCAGACTCCTACACAGTCTGGAGCCCATGCAGCCTAGGTCTGGGTTCCAGCTTGCATCAGGACTCTCGCTACCCCTTAACTCACAAACTTGAGCATATTGAAACTGGTGAGGCTCATTTTCAGAACAAAGCCAGGGAACTATGCATATGGGAGGCTTGGTGCTTCCCTTTAAAGTCCTTGTCAGGGACAGTGAGCAATTTCCAAGGATCACAAAGAATGGCGCTTTATGCACGGGCTGGGAGAATTAGAAACAAGGCCCGCATCTTTGTCTCGTTCTTCCCAGCCTCACCCCTGGCAGTCAGAGGCAGCGTGTGGCAGGGATAATTGCGCAATTTTTCCAACAAGATCAATTTGCTGTAATTTCCTTAAAAGAAAGAGAAGGTGGGAGCCCTGTCAGCCACATCCCTCTTCTGTCCCTGCCTCCACCTCTCTGAGTCTGTCCCCTGCTGGATCTGCCTTCAGTCCCTGTGGTCGGCAGGTCAGGACATGAGAAGCTGGGAGGAGACATCATGTGCTGAGAGTGCCCGGTGGGTGGCAGGTTGCCCAGCCAGGTTTCAAAGAGAACTGTGACACCTTCCCCCTGCGTGTTTCCACCCTGGCTATTTAAAAAAAGTCAAAGGGGGCAGCATTTGAAGTGATGGTAGGAAAGAGAAGGAGGAAGAGGGAGGGGGAGGAGGGGGAGGAGGAGCTGCTGTCAGCTCCAGAGATGGGATGACATGTTCCTGTTTTCCCATGTCCCCTGAAAGGAGGCAGCCTGATTGAGGCTCCCCTGAACAAGTCAGCAGCTTTGCCTATCTAATTCCCTCTTTACATTCCCAGGGAAACCATAAGGAGTGTTTCCTTGGGATGGGGAGATCAGGAACCCACAGTGTACCCAACTTCTCTGTGCTGGGTGCTCTCAGTGGCCTGCGAGCTGCATACAGATACTTGTGGGGGGTGTTCAAGACAGATGTTGGTTCTAGGGTTCCCTGTGGGTTGAGCATCACTGATCCCCAAAGCTTCAGCAGCTACTCTCTAGGGACAAGAGACAGTCATTAAAGAAACCAACAAGATGCACACCTGGAAACAGGAATCATGAAAAAGACAACTATAGTCAGAGGATAAGAAATGTGGGGTGGCCAGGACCATGTTCGAGTTCAGTGAAGGAGTAGACCATGTGGTACCTGAGCAAAATATTTTAGGTAGAAGAAAATCCAGTGCAAAGTCCCTGGGGCAGCAGGATGAAGTCTGATACACTGTAATGTGATGCTGTTTCCTGAGGGGGCTCTGTCCCTCCGCTCCGTATTACCTGGATTAGTTACTATAACAAAATAACCATCAGAAACAGCTTATTAGTGGAAGAGTTTCTTTGGCTCACAGTTTGATCTTCTAGTCTATTACGGGGGGTGCTTCATGGCAGCAGGAGCATGAGACAGCTAACTGGTCACCTTGCAAGCATAGTCAGGAATGTGCTGAGCAGGTCGGGTAGATAGCAAGTGGGCTCAATGCTACGGTTCAGCTTGATTCCTGAAGATCATGCTCCTCACAGTCAGGGTGGGTCTTCCCACCTCAGTCTGGGAACATACTCCTAGACACCACCAGAGGTGTGTCTGTCTCCTAGGTGACTATGGAGCATGTCAAGTTGAAAGTCAGTATTCACCATCGCAGGAGCTAAAGACTCCAGTCTCTACAGCCTTGATAATAGATGCGGATGTAAATGATGCAGCTGTAGATGATGCAAATATAGACATAGTTGGAAATAGATGTCTCTCTGTAGGCCGCGGAGAGTTCCTGTGGTCCCACTTATACCACAGTGGGTTACTGGTCTCTCTGTGTTCTGCCTTCTGTTAGCAGACCCTTGGCAAGACACCCATTGCTGTGGAAGCAAGAACCTCTAGGGCCCAATTCAATGTTTCTTAGAATGTTGCCAAATAACACACAGGGGCTGGGTGTGAAGTTGAAATGCAGGGCCACTGGATCCCATACCAAGAATTTCAAGACTGGCAGTAAAACTCTAACTCAGTCATGTTCGAGGGATGGGGACTGAACAAATTCTGCTCATTCATGAAACCAGCCCAGCTCACTGGGACACTTTGTTTATTCCAAGAGACAAGGACCTCAAGCCCATTCAATTGGGGGGGCCATCTATGACATAAGAGCCTTGGCCTATAAGGCAACTGAGTGATTCACTAGATTCTAAGGGCTCATGGGACCAGCCCTAGTCCAGATCCCCAGGCACAACGGGTACTGATGTTGTATGGGGAAGTAACCCATGGGACCCATGGGACTCTGCTGGTCTATTTGTGTCTCTGTGTCGCTGATAGCTGGGGACTCCAGGAGAACAAGGACTAGGCTTCAAAACTCAAGGGCAGTTAGAGTTCCTAGAACATATTCAGTAGTTAACTAGCATATATGAAAAAGACTGGTGGTAAGTTAATAAATTTAGCTCACAAAGCTCTGATGATGTCTAAGGCTTGTGGTATGGTATAGGCTTTTCAAGTCTGGCTTCTGAATTAACTTCCATGAGAATACCAATCAGTGGAGGCATTTATTTAATTGTTTGTTTGGAGATGGGATGTCATGTAGCCCAGGCTAGCTCAGCTTTGTAACTGAGGATAACCTTAAACTCCCCATCCTCCTGCCTTCCCCTTCCAAGTACGGAGGATTTACAGGTGTGAGCCTACTTTAAATAAGCCCCCCCTTTTTTTTTCAAATAAACTGAGACTGGGGCTTCAACTCAGTGGAAAAGCATTTGCCTAGCAATTACAAGGTTCCATGCTTGATCCCCGGGACCACACACACATGAAACAGACCACAGAACTCCACCAGCACTCCTAGAAGCAGCAGAGGCACCTGGCAACTTGTTAGAGATGCAAGTCCCAAGGCACCTTGGGAATCAGGAGCTTGGGTTAGGCTCCAGGACCTGTACTCTCGTGGATTCTCTACAGATTTTCCCTGTCCCTCAAGTATAAGAATATTCAATCCAAGGACATGGTTTGGAAAGCCAAACCTAGTGATGTTTTTTAAAAATAATTTATTTATTTTTATTTTATAGGCATTGGTGTTTTGCATCCATATATATCTGTGTGAGGGTGTCAGGTCCCCTGGAACTGGAGTGACAAACAGTTGTGTACTGTCATGTGGGTGCTGGGAATTGAACCAGGTCCCCTGGAGAGCAGTCAGTGCTCTTAACTGCTGAGCCATCTCTCCAGCCTGTGGGTTTGGATTCTACATTAAGGGATTTCAGAGTGAATACTGATTCTGATTCCCCTAGGCTGGTTCACATGTGCATACTGGCTCCATTTTTCAGAGGTCATGAATACGAGAAGAGAATGATATGTTCCTGCAGAGCGCAGTTGTGTGTGTGTGTGTGTGTGTGTGCAGGGGGAGGGGTGTGCATGGGTATGTATGTAGCATGTATGCATGCGTGTGGCAGCCAGAGGACAATACCCAGTGCCTTCCTCTGTCACTCTCCACCTTATTCGCTATGCCTTTTAAGATTTTTATTTTTATTTATTCTGCTCTTATGTGTATGGTGTCTACATGCACGTGTATACACCATACACATATATACATGTGTCTGGGTACATGTGTGCTTGTGTATGCACATATGTTTGTATGCCTGTGGACCTGAGATTAACATCACAACTCTCCCTCCAATACAGCCCACTTTATTTATTGAGTTAGGGTCTCTCAATTGGCCCTGAGCTCAAGGATATGGCTAATCAGTCTGACCAGCTTGCCCAGGAGCCTCCCTCTGAGCATTATTAGCCTTACGTATGGGATGCTACATCCGCCTGGTATTTACGTGCTCTGCTGTATTTGAGCTCTGGTGCTCATGCCTGTGGTGTGGATGCTTTAAGACACTAAGCCATCTTCCCAGCCCTCCATCTTACTTTTGAGACAAGGTCCCTTCGCAGAACTTGGCTGGACTGACTGGCCAATGAGCTCTAACAATCCACCTGGCTCCACCCCCTACACCCCCACCACTTGGGCTATGAACAAGAATTGCTGGGTCAGCTATGAAGGTGGGTACTGGGGATCTAAATTCAGTCCCCACGCTTAAGCAGCAAGCATTCATCCACTGCACCATCTCCCCGCCCTACCAGCTGTTAATATGAAAGCAGAAAATCAGATGCACAGCCACGTGGTGGGAAGTGTCCGACTCATAGCCAAGAGCTAGGTGGCCTTGCACAAGTCCGTCAGCCTTCTGAGCTAACATCCGGGTTGTGGGGCAAGGTCGGGCAGGTTGTACCCTGCTAAAGGGAGCCCGGATGATAGACGGGTAGGAGTTGAAGTCCAGCCGGGCCAGGTTTTTTGTCCCCCAGAGAAAGGGACATCCTTATGTAATCGATTCAGAGGCAGCAGGGGTTGAGCTGAGGGGCACTACCTGCCCCTGCTCAGTTCATCCACTTGAAAGGATCAAAGGTGAGAAGGACTTTTTGGTCATTGGAGCCGGGACTGCAGAAGAGCTCACTATGTTACTCTGTTGGTGGGGGTCGTGTAAGCACACTTGGGCACCCTGAGGGCCAGGAAGGTGCTGCAGCTGACCTCCTCAGCCAGCTGGGCTGAGTGCCCAGCCACAGCCTGGGGACCGCCACTCCACGTGGCTGAGTTGCTGGATAAAGTGAGTCACACCGAATAGGGACAAAAGTGCTTGAGGGCCTGTGGGCTCTCCTCTCACAGTCAAGTGAACCCAATTCACTTGGAGGTAACTTCTGCTTTGTACCTCAGTAGAGAGAAGACCCTGCCTGACCATTGCACTGGGGCCCAATCTTTCTTGCTCAAGCATAGCTCCCTGTTGACCCGGCTTCTTAAGTATCAGTGCTGAATGTGGAGCAGGGGGATGCACTCCGTGTGTGTGTGTGTGTGTGTGTGTGTGTGTGTGTGTGTGTGTGTGTGCGTGTGTGTGTGTATGTATGTGTGTGCGCCTGTGTGTCTGTCTGTATGTATATGTCTCTGTCTGTGCCTATGTATGTGTGTGTAATGTGTCTGTATATGGCTGTGTCTGTGTGTATCTATGTGTGTGTCTGTGTGTGTGTGGCTATATATGTCTGTGTGTGTGCCTCTGTGTCTGTGTGTGTGTGGCTATATATATCTGTGTGTGTGCCTCTGTGTCTGTGTGTATGCATGTGTGTGCCTATGTGTGTATGGATGTGTATGTGTCTGTGTGTTTGTGTGTGTGTCTGTGTGTGTATATGTCTGTGTGTGTGCCTCTGTGTCTATGTGTATGTGTGTGTGTGTGTCTGTGTGTGCCTGTGTGTATATCGGAGTATATGTGTATATGTGTATATCTGTGTATGTCTGTGTGTGCCTGTGTGTCTATATCTGTATGTCTGTGTCTCTGTCTGTGTGTCATGTATACACATGCATGTGTGTGTGTGTCTATATATGTCTGTGTGTGTGCCTGTGTGTCTGTGTGTGCATACACAACTTCAAGTGCCTTTCCTCAGGCCCTTTTCACTTTTTGTTATAGACATGGTCTGTCTTTGGCCTGTAACTTCACCAAGTAGGCTAGCCCCACTGGCCAGCGAGCTATGGTAGTTCACCTGTCTCCAACTCTCACACCAGCATCACAGGGAATATTAGCAGGAGATGTCGCTCAGGTCCTCACACTTTACCTGCCAAGCCATGTCCCCAGCCCAAGGGAAGCACTTCTTACAGACACAGCAATGGCTGTGTTGCTAGTAAAGACAACGTGGCAACTGTGGACTGTAGAACCCATTAGATGCCCTGGGACCATCGCCCGGGGCACACATCATGCCAGTCAAAGGCTCTTCCTTAAAAGTCTTTCTCTTTCTTTCCACTCATTTCCCAACGACAGACTCAAGGCCTGCCTCACTGATGCTCACGTAAACAATCAATTGTCCCTCTGGGCCCCTCTCTCCCACCTGAATACAAAACCTTTGGTATTTCTTGAAGTTTGGGCTTGTCCTGGGCCTCTCCTAGGTGGCTTAAGCTTCCTAGGTCATAGACAGAAAGGAAGCATTTATTCTGCATTGCCTCATTTTGCAAATCAAGAGTAAATCTAGCCCCACCCGAGAAGCAGGGCTTGCTCGGTGGGAACAGCTCCCCCACGGGATTTCTGTACCAGGAGATAAGGTGGCTGACTGCCAGAGAGGAGACCACATCTTCCAACACTGCCTAATTAAGCCAGCGGGCTACCTCTGAGGGCCAGGGGGCTCTCTTGGAAGATGAGACACAAGACTTTTGGAGAGATGGAGGGAGGGGCTTGGCTCCAGTGATAAACTCAATTCTGAGCATCCCATCCCATCTGCCAACGGAAGTCTTTCTAAGCAGAGGCTCCGGGGTCCTTTGAAAGAGCAAAAAAGGGTGGTATGAGATTGGCCACTGCTGGACCTTCTGCCCACAATCTGCGGCACACACTGGGGGGTAATGGTGTTGTTGGCTGGGGTGGAAGACAGGTAAGATGCTATTCATAGGGACAGTGTGTTTCTCCATCCCATAAGCCAACCCCCAGTGACTCATTCCTCCCAAGCCTCCCACGGGAGGCGGGGGCATTAAGAGGGTGCATCTCCTTTATCCACGTGAGCTGTCTGTTTTGCTTCCATCAGCAGAATTCTGATGACATTCTGTAGCTCCTACTGTGCACGTGGAGCGTTTCTCTGGCTCCTTTTGGAACAGGATGTCTCCCATGCTTTGCACTGAGAACGTGAGTCCCCGGTTCCCAGAGTCCTTTGAATTTCTGTTGTTTTCGTGTTCAGCCGAAGCCCTCACCTAAGAGATCACAAAATCTTGCTCAACCCACACACCATAAATTGAAAGTTCTAAAGCAGGAGGAAGCGGCCGGCTTGACTCCTTTATTAACTACAGTGCAGAACTTTACTTTTTTTTTTTTTCTTTCTTTCTTGAATCTTCCCAGATCTCATAGTACTCGAGCTTCTTGGCAAAACTTCAAAGTAGATGGTTGAGACCCAGAGGCACTCTGAAGCCTGGGGTGGTCCTGGCTTTGGCAGTAGTTTTATAGGAAGCAACATCCCGAAGGAGCCATGCGTCCAAACTGAGGAACTACAAGGCTTTCTGTAGCTTATATGGGTCACCTCACCTCCTTTCCCATCTTTAAAATCAATACCACCCACAATTTGTTCACGTGTCCACATGTGTGTTAATATGCACATGGAGGCAAGAGGACAACTCTGGCATTCCTTTGGGAGCTATTCGTGCTTTCGCTTTTGAGATAAAATCTCTCATTGGGCCTGGAACTCACCCTTAGGCCAGGCTAGCTGACCAGGGAATCCCAGGCATCCTCCCGCCTCTGCTTCTCCAGCACTGAGGTTACTAGCGTATGCCACCAGAACCAGCTCTTTTACACAGGTTCTGGGAGTTGAACTCTGGTCCGCTTGCTTGCAAAGCAAGCACTATGCCTGCTGAGCTACCCCCTCAGCCTCGACACTCCCATCTCAATTAAAGGAAGATTAGCTCTTGAGAATTTTGTGACACCCCCTGGGCTGATTGTCAGGGGAGAGGAGTATATACTTTTCCTAAGTCCCTTGATGTTGCAAGGTAGTGAAGCCCCTAGTAAAAAATGGACCACCATGTGTCGCTGTGCCCTGGTCGTGCCTCCCAGCTCACTTAAGCAGCTGTACTTTTTTTTTTTTTTTTAATTCTAATCTTCAGATCTGAAAAATAGGATCTGACTTCTGTGCTGACCTCTGACCTTGACGGCAGAGGCTTGAGGCTTCCTGTATGACACCTGCCCATTCCTTAAACTTCTCTTCATGTCTAGAGCCCAATGACAAGTGACATGGTGATCAGTCAATCCAACAGCTTATCCCTGGAGATCCAAGAGTCTGAGTCTACTCCCTCTCCCCCTTTCCCCCACCTCACGCATAGACCCGTGCGCATTCTCGGTTGCATAGTGAGGTGGCGGGGCGGGGGGCGGGGGGGGGGGTGCATGTGCGTGGGGAGGTCAGAAGACAGCCTCCTTGGGTGTCATTCCTCGTGTGCTCTCTACCTTGTTTTTCAGACAGGCACTTTCACTCACCTGAAACTCCCTAACAGAGCTGACTTGCCAGGGCCCACAAATCGGCGTTTCCTATCATGAAATACCCAAAGCCGTAAGCTCACCAGGAGAAAGAATTACTCAGCTCTCCATTCTGGGGGCTCCAGGACAAGACTGGGAAGCCTCTTGCTTTGAATCCCTAGTAGGTGTATCAGATGGCAGTGGCCCGGGGCTTATGACAGAGCAAGCCACTCATAGCATGAGCTGGAAGGAGAGAGAGACAAGAGAGGGATAAAGGGGGGAAGAAGAGAGGGAGAAATTAGTGCAGTTCCACTATCTTTTGGGGGCTCACCCTAACAACCTAAAAACACCATGAAGTCACTCTCCAGAGTGACATCTTTAGGGGCAAAGTGGAATTTGGGGAAACAAGAGTTCATGGGGCTGTAAGGTTGGGCCACCCACCTGCTTTGGTACCAAGGAGCTTAGCTGGTGCTGGAGGAGTTAGCTGAAAAGCCAATCACAGTGAAATTCCCAATTTGACACTAGAATTAAACCCACAGGGAGAACAAATGGGCAAACATGGGTGTGGGAGATCCCAGTGGCGTCAGTCTGGGATTCTGACAGGAAAGAACATTCCAGAGAGCAAGCAAGTCCCTTGGCTGAGAATGACTAGAGAAGATACAATGTGAGTAGTTCCCTCCCCAGTCACCACAGGAGGGGGAAAAGCCATCTGCCTCGTGCCTCTCTTAATGTACAGGATTTGAACATAAACTGTATTGACACCTCTATGAAGCAACTGGTTCCCAAGAAAGCAATCTAAACGACCATGATAATATCATCTAGGTGCCAGCTCCATCTCTGGTCCCCGTGGTGACTCTGGCGGGCAAGCTTTCCATTGCTGCCATAATTTTCTCAGCTGGGAAAATCAACATCAGTGAACCCCAAGTTTTCCTTAGCTCTAAGATGCAAATCTACTTCTTATTCTGTTTCTAGTTTCCAGTTGTACACACATGTCCACCATCAGTTTGTGAGTGTGTGTGTGTGAGTGTGTGTGTGTGTGTGTGTGTGTTCATTATTTCTTTTACAAGGATGCTAGTTGTACCCACCCAGGCCTCCCATTAAGAACCCATCTGAACCTGATTAAAGACCTGTCTCCACAAGCTTACATTTAGATGCAGATAGAACCAACTGATTATGTAAAGACAACCCAACAATGCCAGGCCAATTAGACAGAGACACTAAAAGTCTAAATGTAAACCCTCTTCCATGTGCAATCTCTGGAGAAAATTTTAAATGTGTGATTCATCTTTTCAGTCAATTAACATTTAAAAGAGTTAAAACCCCTACTACTTACAATTCTAAAATTTTCCCTGGTTCTTGATTCTGCTTGCTCAAGCTCTGCCAGGTCACCCTGATGGTGGTCAAGTTGGGGGTCTTCAGCAGATACAAGCTTACACGCCTGTCAGTCTCCCACAGAGAGGGCAATATCCCTTCAGGGTGCCAAAGTCAATGATCACTCAACACCAAGAAATCACTGTCAAGTGAGAGTCTAAAACATTTATATGTGCATTTGTGCCCTGGAGTTGCTTCTACTAATGACTGACAGGTTGTCTTTGTCACACAGGGGTCATTGCAGACAGTTTAGAGTATATGAGAAGTATATCCACACCATCACTGTCAAACTCAGATGCTACACACACCCCATAGCTGGGAATGCGAATGGACATTAGAATGGGTCTTCAATTCAGTTAAAGTGAGGTCATTAAAGGGAGAACTCAGACAGTGTAACTGGGATCCTCATCCAGGAAAGGAATTTGGATATACGGGCAGACTGGTACACATGCACACTCCACTAATTATGGACACACATTCAACTGATTACCTATTTAGGTTTAGACTGAGACACACACACAGAGACAGACATAAACAGAGGGAGATAGACAAAACAAGACAGACAGACAGACAGACAGACAGAAAATCAGTCATGGAAAAGGAAGATGGATGGAAGATAGTTTGGTTTTAGCCTTTGCATGATGTTAGCGTATCAATAACAAATGCTAGCCCTCAATGTATTATGTGGGCATATGTGTATGCATGGTACATATGTGTGGGTATGTGCATGTGTGCATATTCATGTGGAAGCCAGAGGACAATCTCAGATGTCCTCAGGATGCTGACCACTTTTTGAGACAGGAACTCTCCTGGCTTGCAGAATCTCCAGCTGAGCTAGGCTGTCTGGCCAGTGAGCCCTGCCTGTCTGCCTACCTCTGCCTCTCCAGGCTGGGATTACAAATGCTGCCCACCACTATCTGCAGACAATATGACCTATGAGCTCAGGGATAAAAGAGGACCACAGTCACTCATCTTATTTCAAGTCATTTTTCCTCCCTGAAGCACAGTTTAAACCTTTCAAGCTCTCCCACTCAGAGTTCCAGGCCAGCAGGATCCAGGCTTCCCTTGCATGCTGTCCTGTGAAAGCTCCCCTGGGCCTCTTATGAGAAGCAGGCCTGAGTTCTGTGTCACAATCATGATTCCTGGTACAGCAGCCTGGGAGATTGCTTGCACTTGTCCAGCTATACAGGTCTCATCCCCACCCCATGGGTCACGTCAGCTGGAAGCCACCTCCCATATTCCTGAGAAATATTGCTCACTGATGTACCTGAAGTCAGTGCCCTGGGCTGGCTACAGGCACTGGTCATTCTCACAGGTCTCTCTCCAGACATTGAGTTTCCACCTCATATCAGCTATATAGATGGTTTACGGCTATCTTTGTTATAGTTGGAGACTGCATGCCTTGTGTCTCCTTCTTCCTATTGCCTTTCACTTTGAAAATGTTTTTTTTTTTATCACTTCTCAGCTTTGGCTAATGTCTTACTTAGTTTTTATTATCAACTTGACACAAACAAGAGTGACCTAGGACAGAGTCTCCATTGAGAAATTGCCCTAATCAAATACAAAGTGTCTTGATTATTAATTGCCATGGGGCATCCAGCCCACCATAGGTGAGGCCACCTGAGGACAGGTGGTCCTGGATAAGAAGGCAGGCTTTGCACGAGCCAGGGAGAACCAGCTCATGAGCAGTGATCCTCCTTGGCTTCTGCCTCGGTTCCTCCTTGAGTTCTTACCCTGACTTTCCTCAGTGGTCTCCTGTGACCTGGTCTACTGTGTCACAGGTGGGAAGAAAATCTTCCCTACCCAAGTTATTCTTGATCTTGGTGTTTATCCCAATAGCAGACAGCAAACTAGAACAGTTGGTCAGTGGAGCTCAGATATCCCCCACCCCCATACCTGGATGGACCCCTCATTCTGGAAACAGGGCCTGTCCTGGGTACCTTGGTGGACCCAGTGCTGTTCTTAATTGTTTTTATTCTAGCTTGCAAATATACTTATGCCATAGCACAAGTGTGGCAGTCAGGGGACAGTTAAACTAGTCAGTTCTCCCTTTCCACTATGTAGATCCGGGGATAGAAGAGGTCCTCAGACTTGCTAACATATTTCAGTGCCCATTGAGCCATCTCACCAGCCAGCTGGCCCCTTTAAATCCTGCTAGGAAATTGAAGGATGGGTTCTACTGAGCTACAGAAGCTGGAAGGAAAGGGGTAAGGATGGGGACAAAGAAGCTGAGAGCCATGAGACAACTGGTCCAAGCTGGCAGCTGGGCAGATGAGAAATCAGGATCCTTTTCTGTCATCACCTATAGAGATCTAGGAGAGAGGTTATGGCCAAGGGCAAGGGGCTAACACCGGGATCAGAGAGTCTATGTTTTGAGTAGAGAAGGCTAAGGAAGCAGGATGAGCAGCTTGTCCAGGTGACAGTGACAAGAGCACACTCTGCAATGCCTGGTCGTCAGTTGAGTAAGAGTGTACCAAAAATGGTTTCTTCACATTTTGGCTAGACTTCTCTCCTCACTTGGGGAACAAGGCGTCAAGTCAAGGCTTCATCACTGAAAGAGGAGTTAATGGACTCTGGTCTTTGTAGTGCACAGCCTGTGTGTGACCCACCACACTGTCCTTCTCACATCTGTGGTAGGAGAAGATGGTGGAGGCCAAGCATGGGAGTGGGAAGGGGTCATCTGTCAAGGTATGTTCTGCTACTTCCTAAGGCTGGGTATCCAGGAGCGATTTGGGCAGATCCTCCACCATCAGGCCGAATCTCAGAAGCAATTCAGTTCATTCTCACTATATTCCTAGAGGCCCCCTGTTAAAATCACAAGGAGAAAGACCAAGGCCACACTCCAGCTGCCGCTGCCACTGACTTAGCAGACCTACCAAAAATCACCTTCTGATCTGGGTCCATGTTTGTGGTTGTCCAACAAATGCTTGACTGGACGTCAGGCCC
>JADRCD010238601.1:0-27836 GCA_019843815.1 Montemys delectorum
CAGTGTTTTCATCAGCACAGGGAACTCTTTGGCCAGCCCTGCTTTGGGTTTCCTCAGGCGCTCGTTCTTTTCCTAGAAGAGCCTCCACTGTCAGCTGGCAAGGACTTGGGTCTCACATCCGATGTCCATCCTGTGGGAGAAGTGGGGCCAGGGTGGCTCTCCTTGATACCCTTGACAGCCTACCCATTCTCTGAGAGCTCCCCATCCCAGGTTGACAAGGGCTTCCTCTTTCCTCTTTGTACTGCAAGACAAAAAGATCTGCAGGACACAGAACCTCTGAAAAGAAAGGGGAGATCTGGGTGTGGTGCTACACGCCTGTAATCCTGAGGCAGGAGAATTGTGAGTTCCAGGCTAGCTTGGGCTTACATATAACTAGATGTTACCTCAAAAAGGAGGTGGGCAAGCCTAGAGTGGTAGTACATGCCTTTAATCCTAGCACCTACTTCTCGGGAGGCAGAGGCAGGTGGGTCCCTAAATTCAAGGCCAGCCTGGTCTACAGAGAGAGTATTTTCCAGGCCAGCCTGAGCTACACAGAGAAACCCTGTCTCAAACAAACAAACAAACAAACAAACAACAAACAGTGAGGAAGGACTTTTCTTACTCTTTCTAATGTTTTTTCCTCCTCCTCTCCCCCTCTGCATGTGTGTGTGTGTGTGTGTGTGTGTGTGTGTGTGTGTGTATGTGTGTGTGTGTGTGTGCTTGTTTTGTTTGTTTATTTACTTAGATATTTAGACAAGGTTTTTTGTTTGTTTGTTTTTTGTTTTTTTCGAGACAGGGTTTCTCTGTATAGCCCTGGCTGTCCTGGAACTCACTCTATAGACCAGGTTGGCCTCAAACTCAGAAATTCTCCTGCCTCTGCCTCCCAAGTGCTGGGATTAAAGGTGTGCGCCACCACTACCCAGTTAGACAAGGTCTTAATAGGTAGCTCTGGAATTCACTATGTAGACCAGGCTGACCTCAATCTGAACTTACAGGAATCTGCCTGCCTCCCAAATTCTGGGACTAAAAGGGACTAAAATAGAACCATATCCAGTTCTATTTTTTTGAGACAAGGTCTCTCACTGGTTTGGCTAGGCCTGAGCAGTGAGCCCCAGGATCCTACTGCCTTGGTCTCCCCAGCCGTGGGATGGCAGGAGTCCACCACCACATCTGGCTTTTTATGTTGGTTCTGAGGATTCCAGCTCAACTCTTGCTCTTGCCTGGCAAGTGCTTTGCCCACTGAGCATCCTCTCAGCCCACAGTTCATTCTTATTCTGACAAGCCTGTGGTGAAGTTAACTTCCCAATCACCACCACCCCTGCTTCACAGGCTCAGCTGCTCTTCTGCTCCCGAGGGAGATGATAGCCCAGTTATCTCATTCTACATCAGTGAAGCGGGCTCCAACAAGGATGCACCCAAGCCCACATGGCAGCAGTCTCAACCTTCAACAAGCACAAAATGATGCCAAGCAGCCAGCGAGCAACAGGACTGACGTTTCATCATATGTGTGCCTCATGCTTAGGTGATTGACAAGTCAGGTTGGATTCTAAGGCTGAGAGTTTAGCTGGCTGCCTTAGGCCACACAACCAGTTAGAGGCAGAGTTAGGGAAGGACGCTAGGTCAGCTGGTACCTGAGAGTTGCTGTGTGCCAAGTGAATTGGGGACCGACTTCTCAGAACAACTGTTTCCTTCCTCATGGGCCTGGGAGATGGAGTAAGTGATGAGAGAGGCAGGCAGGCAGAGTCCGCTCCAGAAGCAGCACATAGGATGCAGTACTGTCCCGTGCCCATGCCCACTGCTGTGGGCGCTGCAAGCATGGGTCGTAAAATCCGACTCTGTGAGGCTTTACATTGTGAGACAAGCTCATGAGAGCCTCTTGAGAATTTTGTGTCTCAAGGCTTAGACCTCCCAAGTTCAGAGACAGTATGGGTGAACTTGTTGCCTCTCACGCCAGATGCATTAGTTTTGTTTTTAACCATTAAGCGAGGAGGACTCGATGCTTCTAGGTGTGTGTTCTAGGTTCATTTTTGTTGCTATGGCCAAAAATAATTTTGCAGAGGAAAATATGTATTTGATTGACACTGCCAGGTCCATCGAGAGAAGCCAGGGTAGGATCTCAAAGGGAGACCTGAAAGCCAAACCTGTCGAGGGGGTCATTCACAAGCTCATGCTTAGTTAACTTTCTAATACAACCCAGGACTGTCTGCCCAGGGAATGGTATTGCCCACAGTGGGCTGAACCCTTCTACATCAACTAAAAAGAAGACAATGCCCCACAGACACGCACACAAGCCAATCTGGTCCGGGAAATCCTCAGTTGAGACTCCCTTCTCAGATGGCTCTGGACTGTGTCAAGTTAACAGTTAAAGCTAACTAGGACAGAAATTTTTTCCAGAGTGCCAATTTCAGCCCCTGGAATAATGCTGGCTCCCAAGTCTGAGGTCAACTGTGCCCTCTGGTGGACAGGAGTGCATTCTCAGAATTAGAGCAAGTGGCTCGTGTGTGTGTGTGTGTGTGTGTGTGTGTGTGTGTGTGTGTGTGTGTGTGGTGTGATGTGTGGCTGGAAGGGGGAGGGGAAGGGGGCTTCTTAGGGATGGCTGTATCGACACTGTATTAGAGGATGGCTGGAAGGGGGAGGGGAAGGGGCTTCTTAGGGATGGCTATATCGACACTGTATTGGAGGATGATTTTTTGCTTCTTTTCATCAGTGTGGTAAAATAGATTCCTAAAGTTGTTTTTTGGTTGTTTGGAGTATTGGGAAGGAAGACAAATGTGTGTTTGTGGCACCATGAGGCTCTTCATTGAGAAATGGAAGCTTCTAGACTGCAGTCTTTTCTAGTATTACCCACAGATTTCCTGCAACCATGCATTTCATAACTTACTTATAACAAAACAACAACAACAACAGCAACAAAACTCAAAGAGCCCCCTCCACCTTCCCCCCCAACCATGCCAGATGGTGTTCCCTCCTAGCTCCTTAGTGATGGTGGTCACATCCATTCTATGTTTTTTTTTTTTTTTCTCTCATTGTTCTTCAGTAACCTGTTAGTAAGCAACACTGACTTTTCTAAGGAGTTTCACTATCATGCCTGTCTGGTAGGTTGTACCTCCAGTCGACTGTGGTCAAATCTCAGATGTGCTGTTGGATGAAAGTGTGTGGCTGTAAAGGATGTCTGTGATGGTGAACGTGGATTGTCAATCTGAGAGGGTCAAGAATCACCCATGAGACAAGCCTCTCAGTGTCTCTCAGTGGGTTCCTAGATCAGGTTAACTGAGGTGGGAAGACCCACCCTAACGGTGGGTGTCATCGTCCATGGGCTGGGGCCTGGCCTGAAGAGAAAGGAGAAAGTAATCGAGCCTCAGCATCTATCTCTTCCTGACTACAGAGGCACAGTCACCAGCTGCCTCAAACTCTGGATATCATGACTCCCTTGCATCCTTGAGCTGTGATCTGGAACAGACCCTTTCTTAGTTACATTGTTTCTTGTCAGGTATTTGATCACAGCAACGAGAAAAGTAACCAGTACAATGGTTGAGGTGCCTTTCTGTTGATTAGTCAGTCAGCCTCGGTAGCCAGACTAGCTAGTGGTGGTGGAATCTGGATAGTTGTTTTTGTTTTTTTTTTTTTTCTGGGAATGAGGGAGTCTGAGTAAGACTGGCCTGACGGTTCTGTTTTGATCTGAGCACTGGCTATGTGTCTAACTTATGACAGTTTGTCCATCTATATCATAGTGGATTCTTTTTCCATTTGTTTTGAGTTATTAAGACATTGCATTTGTCCGGGTTACTGAGTGTCTTAGGGTTTTACTGCTGTGAACAGACACCATGTCCAAGGCAACTCTTATAAGGACAACATTTAATAGGGGCTGGCTTACAGGTTCAGAGGTTCAGCTCATTATCATCAAGGCGGGAACATGACAGCAGCTAAGCAGGCATGGTGCAGGAGGAGCTGAGAGTTCTACATCTTCATCTGTAGGCTGCTACCAGAATACTGACTTCCAGGCAGCTAATTTTTCTTTTCTTTCTTTCTTTCTTTCTTTCTTTCTTTCTTTCTTTCTTTCTTTCTTTTTTTTTTTTTTTTTCCGAGACAGGGTTTCTCTGTGTAGCCCTGGCTGTCCTGGAACTCACTCTGTAGACCTGGCTGTCCTAGAACTCAGAAATCCACCTGCCTCTGCCTCCTAACTGCTGAGATTAAAGGCATGTGTCGCCACTGCAGTGTAGGATCAAAATCTTAAAAGCCCACACCCACAGGGACACACTTACTCCAACAGGGCCACACCTTCTAATAGTGCTACCCCCTGGGCCAAGCATATACAAACCATCACACTAAGCACTTGTGGGGCTTTGATAATCCATATACTTTGTACCTGAGTGAGTGTCTCACTGGTCCTCCCCCTAACGTAAATTATGGAGGCCATGTTTCCCAATATCTATCGCACTGTCATATATATCTCCAATACTACCAAACCCTTGCTATGTAACCTGGAAAACATAAAACAAAAAACAAATAAAACACACAAACAATCCTGCCTCCCCCTCAAAACCCAGGCAGTTGAAGCAGAGCAAACAGAATATGGAGACCCAGACATAATGGTGAAGCAAGATCTAGTTGGTCAAGGGAGACTGATGCAGTCCAGGACTACTTTGACAGATGTCTCCATCACCTGAAGCCTGGTAGGTGGCTAATATCAGAGCAAGGACAGGGCTCTGTGTTGGACCTTGGAATGATGGAAGGAAACTGCTGGGTGGCAAATGGAGGTGTCAGAGCAAGCTGGGACCACAAAGGGACACAGTCACTGCAGAAAGATGTCCATGGATCCATAGGTGATAGCTACCCCAGTTTCTCTCATCTCCCTAGCTCCCATGACTACTTCCCTTTTACTGGACTTGAGTGGGAGTAACAGCTTAGAAGCATGGAAGGGACACAGGAGGGAGGGGGCAGACCTGGAAGTAGGCTCCCAACGTCCAGTGCTTGGGCTCTGATTCTTCTCCCAGGCCTACCTCCCAAGGTCCCACCAAGCCTTCTAACTGCCTGAGAGTCTCTGTTGGAAGGAAGACTCCCTCAGCTGTGTGCCGTCACACAGCAGACATTAGACTGGATGTACCCACCTTACGGTCTTCATAAGTCCATCAACCCTCCAGGATCTCAAAAACAAAAACAAAAACTGGCAGCACAGAGGGGTGAACAAAGGTGACGTTTTGTACAACCCTCTATCTAAGGAAAGGGTGCAGCGTGTGACTTAACTTCTAAACCAGAGGGGATGGGATATCTTAGGTCTGCAGAACATTGTGTGAAACAATTAGTAGCCGCTAAGGTCGTTGGTCAGGCATCTGTAAGAAGATTAGCCTGCCAACAGCCCGAGTGAGTTTAAACGTGACTTGTCCCAATCTTATCTTCACATGAAGACAGAAGCAGATTGCCGCTAAACCCAACCCTAATGCCTGAGCCGAGTGCCCAGGGGAGCTGACGAGCACAGGCATCTGGACACCATGCTCCCCTCCTTAATGTCATTTTTATTTCTCTTATGGAGTCAGGCTGGTCAGGGCAGGGGATCCCCATAGATTCCTATGAAAGCTATCAAGATGCTGGGAAGATGAAGGCAAAGCTGGCGTAGATTGGGATGCCCTCGGTTTGGATTTTCAAGGCCTAAAAATAAGAAACGAGGTGAAACGAGACTTTCAGATTAACACTGATGTGCCAAAGGGGTTGTATAAGCTGGTAGTGCTCAGACCAGCCTGTCCCAGAGTAGCCCAAGGAGAGCACAAGTAGACATTTCAGTTTAGATAAAGTGCTTGAATCTTTGGGAGTCGAAAGGCTATGTCTGTGATCTAGGTGAAGCATGTCCAACTCTCAAGGCTTCCTTTCCGGTCCTATGGTCAGCCTAGTTTCTCCTGGCCTTCGACGGAGAGGATGGCTGTGCTGATTCAAGCCCCCCCACCACACCAGAAAGCCTTTATAAGCATTAAACCCAGGCCCCATCTATGGAGCATTTGATCTCACTACTTGTGTGGTCTCCTGATCTCCAACAGGGGTATCCCAAAGTCCCAGGTCACTCTAATGTGTCCCCAGGGTCAGGACTGAGAATGACTCTGTGGTTTGTGGTACAGTGCCATTCTCAGTAGGGTACCAGGGTGAGTCCCAACCTCAAAGCCACAGCTTAAAGAGCCTTTTTTTTTTTTTTTTTTTTTTTTTTTGGCTCTCAGGCTATTTGGGGACTGTAGCTGTCAAAAGCCAGACTAACTCTGTCTACCAGTACTAACTCTGCCTAGAGGTCGGTTTCACTCTAGGGTTGATGGGCTCTGTCCTCCTGGGTAAGCCAGAAGGAGGCAGATAGCCTGGGAAGGATTTCAGAGGGATTGATGGGTTATGACTCCTTATATCTATACACAAATACCTATTGACGTCTACAAAATGGGTCTGCGGTGCCTGTGACTTGATTTGTTAGAGTCACCCACAACTAGTGCTTTCCATTTTAGAAAGGGTTTCTTTGGCATCATTTGGAACCATTATAATCCTAAAGAAACTGAACACAATCCCCGGATGGATCACTGGTGATTTGAAGATAGGAATGCCCAAAAAGTGATGAGGGAAAGGAGGAGCTAAAAGGAAACAGAGGAGAAAGAGAGAAGCCAGAGGTCAAGGGGGATGCTCACATGGCTTTTGCAGCCTGGCTTGATAAACCCAAACTTCTGCATGATCTGGTTTGTCCTGAACTCCTGCCACCTGCCGTCCACCATCGTCTGGGCTCGAATCTCGTACTTCACCAGGCGCTCCGACCTCAAGCTGATGGTACTGTGCTCACAGACTGGTGAGGGGCACTCCAAGTCTGTATGTCTTATTCTCTGCAAGGAAAGTGACCCATCCCATGTAGCTCTGTGACTAGGGTGCTAGGCCAGAGCTAGCAAAGATCTCCTGACACATAGCCTTTCTGTTTCAACTCTATAAGATAGCATGAGGCCATTCATCAAATGGCATAATTTCCTGAGAGCCACCACTGGAACCCTGTGACATCCCAGACCTTGCCATGGGCAAACCATTTTTTGACGGACTAGGGCTTGGCCATCAAATCAAGCTTCCTTACTGCTTTGCTAGGATAAAGCTCCAATAATGTATACATAAGGGCCTTCTGAGTGCTGGTGTTACGTAATTCATCTCTTCCATTCAGTTAGAAAGATGCCTGAGGGTCTGGTGACCAAGAAAGGAGGACCCAGAAAGAGAAGGGACTTCCTGTGGAAGAGAAGGTGGTGGGAAAACTGGAACTAACATTCGGATTCCATCATTTGCTCATTCATTCATGCATCCATCCTCTTATTCACTGAGCCATTTAAACTCTCCCTAGGTTCACAAGTTGGAGAGCTAGAAGGAGTGGGGGAAAACTGTGGTTACTATGTATTGTATGAGAAGAATCTATTTAAAAAAAAAAAAAAAAAAGATTCCCAGGTCCTAGGCATGGTGACTGGCGGTGAAACTAAAAAGCCAAGTTGGAGACAGTTTCTCAGGGGGCTTGGCACTTAGAGAAGAGAGATCTCTAAGCAGTCCTAAGTGGGCTACAGCAGCCCCTTCACCACAGCAGTCATTACTGTCACCACCCTTATTGCTAAACATAAGCAGTGCTGGGCAGGGAGCACAGCTCAACAGCACAGCACATGCTTAGAATGCACAGGAATAAAATACATACAAGGCTTTCTATGCTAAACCTGTGGCAAACCCTTTGTACAATTATTTAATACTCTGAGGTTGGTCCCTAAAACAGGGTTTCTGTGTGTAACAGAGCCCTGGCTGTCCTGGAACTCCCTTTGCAGACTAGGCTGGCCTCGAACTCAGAGATCCACCTGCTTGGATTGAAGGAGTAAGCCACTATTGTCCAGCTTCTGTTACTGTTGTCATCTTAAAGGCAGGAGATCCATGGGACTTGCTGAACATAGGCAGCTCCTCAGAGAGTTGAATTGCAATTCTCTGCCCTCACATGGTCTTCTTCATCTTCTCCTGAGGACTCATAGATAACAAGGAGACCTCACTCTCTCACCTGACTCCTCAGATGTCATACGCGCTGTCCTTCTGTGTCCCTTTGACAGACTCTTCTCCTCTACTCCTTGTAGGCACTATCTGCCACTTCCTTAAAGAGTGACCATTCGCAAAGTATTGGTCACTGTGTACAGACTGGTGATGATATGACTCCCAGTTTACACAGACTGAACCCTGGCCACGTGACACGAATGTGAAGAGTCTTTCAGAGTTGACAAGCCTCATCTACCACCAGTACCAACCTCCCTGGCTGCTTGTGAAAATCACATGGCACCACATGCGTGACTATGAACAGTGCTTAGGACACAGCCTGTATGAGGGATGAACTAATGAGTCCTCAGTTCCTTCTAATTCCGTATGAGTCAGCCAGCGGGAGGCAGAGGGGCTGTTTCAGAGGCGAGCCTTCCCTGTGCTCCTGCCTTCTTACCTGCATAGAAAAACTGTAAGAGGTATTATCGTGTTTGATTCCCTTTATCTCAAAGAAGTATCCGTATATAGAAATCCTTTCCGAGTAAGTGGTATATTCCTACAGTGGGAAGAAGAATTGACAACATGAACGGGTAAATGCCATCCGTCTCCAAAGGTGACAGGATGCAGCAAGCTTAACTCTAGTAAAAACCAGAGGGACTTGCTCAAAACCTGTCACTGCTCAGAAACAGCTGCTAACTTATTCTAACATTTCTAATCATTATTTTGCATGATCCTTTGGGGGAGAAATAATGAGTTAGGTATGGTTTTAAATGACCCATATGTCACAGTACACTTTTATTTTCAATCGGATGGACGTGCCATATTACTTTGGTGGGTCACTATAACCAGGTACTGAATCAATCTCTCAGGTGATAGGTGTAGGCCCCAAGTCCTTGAAACATGAGTTCTTCAACAATCCCTAATTACCGTTAAGAAGTCATATAGCAGCATTTAAGAAAATTATGTCTATTGCAAGCCTAAGACAGGGTACAGCCACCAACCGCAGACCCGGTTCCAACTCAGCACTGACATGCCTCACACTGGAGCTCTTTGTCCAGCTGTGGTTTGATTGAGATCCACTGAGTCTGCTACCAGAGTGAGGCAGGTCTTGCAACTTTCAACATGCACTTTGACTTGAGACTTGCTGAGCCTTTGGCAGCTGTCAGTCCTTGTGTGTGTGTGTGTGTGTGTGTGTGTGTGTGTGTGTGTGAGAGAGAGAGAGAGAGAGAGAGAGAGAGAGAGAGAGAGAGAGAGAGACTAGCCCATGGTTTCCCCAGATGTTTCCCTCTTTCAGAGAGAAAACTCTCAACTCCCAGGAAACCTCTTCCATCCTGGGAAAAGTGCTGCTGTTGGTCACCCTATAGGGAAAACTTGACCACACATATCAGATTGCTGACTGGCCTGTTCCAGCCTTCTGTCTTATGAACTCGATTTCCTAGGACTTTGTTGGCTCTACTACTAGAGGACAGAGTGGTGCCTCCCCATCCCTCCTGAGCTCCTTTGCTCAGCATAGAAGAGACTTTCCTTTGCCTTGGTTGGAGTTCTTAGTACCTGCCTAAAGAGCAGCCCGAACCTCATGGCCTGTGTAGAAAGATCTTTCAGGTGGACCATGTTGCCCCCGCTCTCCAGCTGGAAAGGAAATGCACATAGCTTACCTGATGGTGGACAGGAGCACTCCTCATCACTTCCCACCCACTCCTGGATCCCCAGCCCCCATGGTTCTGTCTTCGGACATTTACTGCAAACATACTGTATCCAAGTACTATTCATATTGCCAGTGTTTCCAGAGTATGCAGAGAAGAGACGGGAAAATGGCTAGTGTGACTGAAGGGAATAAAATACGTATGTCAATAGCTTCTTCATGAGAATGACCATGGTTACCAAATCAATGAGCAAGACCCCTGCCCGACATTCCACGGAGAAGCCTGGAAAGTAGGGTGTGGATCTTAGGAGCATGAGCTACAGCCGGGGTGGGGGGGTGGGGTGGAAAGAAAGGTGGGGCAGGGTCAGTGGGTGGGAAGATGGAGCTGGGTACTTTCTTATTGTAAATCGCTGCTTTTGGAGCAATGTTCTGAATTATGTCCCAGAGAGGCAAGGGCCTTCCGTGGAGTCATCCTCACATGTGCGGGGAGCAGGGTGCTTGGAGGGCTGGTTCCAGCATCACAATGAGTACTTGTGAAGCTAGCTCAATTTTAACTCGTGACTCATGTGTGTTCAGAACTCCCAACACTGCCCTGCTTTATCTCTGAAAACGTGCCATTGGAAATATACAAGAAGCAGGGCAGTTCGTACGAACAACCCACAAAGCAGACACGTGGAAAATGCTCATGTTTGCCAGTCATAAAGGAAATGCATATTGAAAGACGAAGTGCCTTTGTTCCCTCCTCAATGAACAAAAGTGATTTGAAATTTAAAAGCTCTATGCAGCCAAGTGTGTGTACAGTGGGATGAGTTCATTTCTTGCTAGGGGCAGAGTCATTTGGACCCAACATTTATTAGTATGTACCAGGAGCAAAACAGTACATATGTTATAATGCATTTCTATTGTGAGGAATCTCCTATAAGCAAAAAGTTAAAGGACAGAACATAAGCTATTCTAAGAAAATGTGATTCCCTATTGAAAGGCAGCAGAGACAGAGAAGTGTTGACTGTGGCTGTTGTCCTTGGGTGATGGCCTCAGGGGATTTCTTTTCTATGCAGTTTCAACAGTTTCAATAATAAGCACATTTATATTTGTGTCTAGTAGGGCCTGGGTTTAGAGGAAAGTATGACTGGAGAAATTTAGACTGGCTAAATCACAAGATCAGAGGCCATTTGGGATCCCACTCTATCCCTTCTCCTGGAAGAGGCTCCATATACACCCTGACCTTAGAGGCCCAGAGATTTCAAATGAGGAACATATCTCCAGAAAAAGGCAAAGCTGAGGACACAACACATTTTGCTGATTGCTCCCTTGAGAAGCCGACTCACTGCGTGATAATGGTTGGCTGTAACCCGGACCAGCCAGGACTCAGGAAAGAAATTAATGTGCTTTAACTCCTCCAGATCTTTGCCTTAGAGAAAGACAAGGGGGAAGTGGTTACAGGCTTATTCATAACAGAACCTCAAATGTCTGACTTATAGAAAGAAAAAGGGACACATCAGGCAAACAGCCAGGGCTAGCTAGTTTCCTCTAAATGTTTGTTCATAAAATGGGAAGACAATACCTAAGAATCACTATGGTTGTATACAGAAACATATATTTTTTTCCCAAATTTATTCTTGAAGAAAAAACAACTTACAGGACCAAGGAGATAGCCCAGTGGGCAGTGTATTTGCTAGGCGAGTGTGAGGATTGGGGGTCTAAGTAGACACCTATAGTCCCAGGGCTGAGGAGGCAGAGAAAGGTGATCCCTGGAGCAAGCTGGCTAGCTAGACCAACCCAACTGGCAAGCTCCAAGTTCAGTGAGAGACTCTCCCTCAATACAGAAGATGGAGAATTATGAGGAGGATACTTGATGTCAAATTCTACATGAATACGCAAATGCACGCTTGAATGCATATATATATAGGCATGTGTGTGTGTGAACTTGGATATACACACATATGCACACACTATAACACACACACAAATTTATGCAAAGACATTTCAAAAGGAATAAGTGAATCACTCCAAACTGGAGGAAAATTTCAATTTGGTGAGAAATTCCTCATGCTATATCCTGTTTATTAAAGTTTAAGTTAGCCAGACATGGTGGTAGTTCATGTCTTTTAAGTTCAGCACTTGGGAGGCAGAGGCAGGAGGATTTCTGTGAGTCTGAGGCCAACCTGCTATACTCCCTTGAGCTCTAGGCCAGCCAAGACTATATAGTGAGACACCATATTAAAACAAGCAAAAACCCAAATATAGCATTTACGTTACATTATTTTAAAAGAAACACGTTCTCGGCATCCCTGCAAGAACACCTCACTGCCAAATGGTTCTCAGGAAACTACATTAAAGCAGAAGGTTGACATTGATGGCCAGACAGGACCTCTCCCTTTGAACAATCCACTGCACACTGCCAAGGCGTTTGCACCCTCTTGACATTGTTATCAACCTACATTATTGAACAGACAAAAGGGAGCAGCTACGTAGGCTGTGCACTGGTCCTGTTTTAACCTGCTTCTGTCAAGGCAAGAGAGATGGCTCAGCGGTTAAGTGTTCCTATTGCTCTTGTAGGAACTGCTAGGTTCAATCCTAGCACCTACTACACCAGGCAGCTAGCTCAAAACCAGGGAACCTGACACCTTCTTCTGGCTTTCCTAGGCAGCTTTATCCCTTCTACCCCCATACAATTAAACATAATAAATCTTTTTTTTCAAATCTGCTTCTGACCAAGCATGGTGGCACACAGCTACAATCCCAGCCCTTGTGAGGTAGAAACAAAAGAATCAGAAATTTGAGTCCAGCCACAGCAAGTTCAAGGCTATTCTGGGTGGCATGAGACTGTGTCTTAGAAAACAAAACAAAACAAAACAAAACAAAACAAACAACAGCAACAGCAGCAAACCAGCCAGTGAGATGACTCAGTGAAAAAGGGTGATTGCTGCTAAGCCTGATGACCTAGGTTCAAATCCTCGGAATCCATAAAGTTATAGGGAGTCGACTCCTGTGAGTTGTCCACTGACTTGCTTGTTTTTATTCCCATATACACTTTGCCAGAGTCCCTCAGACATTCATAAATTACAAAACACACCATTTTCCCCCAAGCTGTCCAAACATTTCAGTCTCCTGGCTGCAATCCTGCCTGCCAAGGGGTGGGGCTTAAAATGATGTAAGCAATGTCACTAGAGCATCTGGAAGCAGCTTGGCTAGAGCTTCTAAGTTTTCAGCTATTACCACATCCACAGATCCGGGAACAGCTTTGAAATAGTTCTCAAAAGTCCCTTCAGGTACGTCTATCTTAGTGAGTGGCCGCCTGGGCTGCCCAGATCATGTGGGCAATGTTTTCCTCCTCTTTCCAAATCAGTTGCCTTCCCTTCTCCCAGAGTGTGAACAGGTCCAGGCAACAGAAGCCTAGGTTAGGGGATAGACTTGGATCTTTGGGATTCATTGAATATTGCCTTTCAAACGTATTCAAATGAAAAAACCATGTCCCTGGTATATGCAGCGAAGGAAACATGGAATTAGTTTGTAGGAAACCGGCCCAATGTTTGTCATAAAGGGAAACTGAAAATATTGTCCCCAAGCCTGTTGGACTGCATCAGTCCAGCCAGTTATAAAACCAACAAACAACTGAGAACTCTTCTGGTCTCATACTTTGCTTCCTATTCACCTCAGAGGGGGGACAGGAAATAAAGTTGGGGTTGATATGCTTAGCCTGAACATGATAGAAACCAAAGAGAAAGAGAGGCTCACAGACGGGTGGGAAGGAGAGAGCCAGGCTGAGCTGTGCATTGCAAAATAGGTAGCAAACTTTGAGCAGAAGTCACTAAAGATTTCTAAAGAACTGGGGTCTGGTTGATGAATAAGCTGGTTCCACGAGGCAGGATCTGGGAAACCTCTATTTCCTTCTCCCGAGAAGAACACAACACATTTCAACTGCTGGGACAAAAGGTTCCAGCAGTTGAAATGCTTCAAGAGGGAGCCAGTTTCTCTCCCAAACTGCCGAACAAGGGACCCGCTAATCCCATGCTACAGCAGGTGACTCAGTCAGATGGCAAGAAAACAGCCTTGGGGTATGAGTGTATTATACCACTCAGGTGGTAGAGACTTGCCTAGCTTCCATAACTCAGTAGGACCAGAACCCCAGCACCCATAAATACAGTGAGGGAAATATCTACAATCCTAGTACTTGGGACATGGAGGCAGGAGGATCAGAAGTTCAAAGTCATTCTTGGATACATATTGAGTTTGAGGCTAGCCTGGAGTATATGATACCCTGTCCCAAGAAAAAAATGAGAGAGATGAAAATGGAGAGCCTTACAAAGGCCTGTAGTCTCAGCACTTGAGAGGCTAAAATAGGATTCATCACAAGTGCAGAGCCAGCCTTGACTGTCAACTTGCCATATCTGGGAAAAGGGACCCTCAACTGAAGACTTACCTCCAGCAATTGACACGTCTGTGGGGCATATTCTTGATTGCTAACTGATGTAAGAGGGCCCAGCCCACTGTGGGCGGTGCCATCCCTAGGCAGGTGACCGTGGGCCACATAAGAAAGCTACCTGGGAATAAGCCAGTAAGCAGCTTTTCTCATGGTTCCTGCCCTGACTTCTCTCCCTAACAGACTGTTACCTCGAAGCATAAGCTAAATGTACTTTTCCTTCCCAACTTGCTTTTGGTCATGATGTTTATTACAACAACAGAAAGCAAACTATGTACCCAGCATGCTATTAGTGGGAGTTCTCATTATCCCATTTTACAGGTGGGGTTATTAAGACCAAAGTCATACATCTTAGGAATGACAATCCCAAGAAGCACTCCTGCTGGGGCTTCTGGGGAAAACCTGAGACAGCATCTGATGGGGGTTCATTCCAAACAGCCTTCCCATGCGTGCAGTCACATGGGTGGTGACACTTACCACTGGTGATGCCGTGCAGACGCAGGCAAAGAAAGAGTGGCATCCAGCTCTGTCCTGGATCCTGTTCTAGGAAGCAGCACTTCTTGGGAAAGCTTGGAAGATAAAAATAGAAAGCCTTCAGAAAACTCTTCTCTGGAATGAATGAGCTACTGAAAGGCATGGCCTAGAGACTAGTGATCTCCCCAGCAAGGCTAGAGGCAGGCGCGTAAAATCAGGGACAGCTTAGATAATACAAAGAGATGGGTGGTTGTATTCCCCTCTACCTCTGAGCTGTGTACACGGTTGGTGCTTAGAGCATCTGTAGTAAATGACTGATAGCAACATATGCCATGCACAGAGGGTTTCAACCTACATTTTCTTCTTGAGTTTCACAAATCTATGGAACAGACAAGTTAAGTTCTATCAGCTCCATTTTACAGAAATCTGAGCCTTGGCCAGGACTTGAACCCCTGAATTGAACATCTGACTCCTGTACAGAATGTCTCCCTTGCAGCAAGAACCAAGACTTTCGAAGCATTGCTGGTAGAGTTAGGAAGAACCAGAGAGCCAAGTATGGCTCCCTGGCTTGACCACCAGTTTCGTGATGGCCTGTGGCAATGTTAAATGCTGATTAATTGAGGCACAGGGATGGGTAGAGAAGGTCAGGTTCTCCAGGGGAAAAATGATCATGGAGACACACGCCTACCACCCCTGACATACTCTTTCATAAATCTGTCATTCTTCACACGGGGGACAATGAGGAATACTTTCCCAAGTCTCTTTGGAAATGCCTTCAGCTGTTTGAGGAGGTTCCTGAAAATCATCCAAGGGCATGTTTAGAATATTCTGTTTTTCTTTTGCCTTGTTCGTGTATTTAGTGCGTGGTTTGGGTGCATAGGTCATGGTACACACGCGGAGGTCAGAGGAGAACCCGTAGACCTTGCTTCTCTCCCATCGTGTGGGCTCTAGGAATCAAACGTCATCAGGCTTGTGGCAAGTGCCTTTACCTTCCGAGCCATCTTGCTGGCCCAGAGTCTTTTGCCGTGAGCCAAGGATTCAAATCGTACTCTGCCCCAGCTGGACTGGACGCATCTTTGGCTCTGTGTCCCGCCTCTGTTGAGGAGCCTGCCAAGCTACCCAGAACTGTTACTCTTCAGGAAACCTGGGCCCCTCTAACTCTCCAGCTCCCCTGAATGTCGGTGGTCCCCATACACAAGCCTAGGGGTGCTACAGAACTGTAGGGGTGTATGATTCAATTCCATGAGTAGTTATTAGATTCTACTTTGCAGCAGTCTCTAGAATTGACGTGAAGAGGTAGACATTGACAGAGGCCTATGTGATCAGCACTGTGGGGTGGGTGATCCTGGGGTTCATCCTCTGCTACCCATGGGAATGACAGTGCTCTAAGCTCACCGGTGTCTTAGTGGGGACAAGTGACACTGACTTTTGCCCTTTCTACATCCTGACATGGATGACACCTAGAGTATCAGGTAAGGAGGTGTCAGGGCCGGTGACACGTGCCAAGGAGGGCTAAAGTGGTGCAGTCATCCTCAGCTTCCCTGAGTGCCCTGGGAAGGAAATAAGCCAGTACTCATGACCAGAGCTTTCTTAGTCCAGGCTAGCCCAGATCAGTGAGCCCAGGTTGCCCCAGAGCCCAGTGATATCCTCTGTGTACGTTACTTCACAGGTCTAGCCCAGGACCTTTCTGCCTGTCTTGATAGTGAGAGCAGACATCCTTTTGATGTCATACAGCAGGAGCGAGAGGTCTAGGGACCTCCTGCCTGGCTGTGCTGGTGGATTCCAGGTCTGCCTTCCCAGGCACTATGCTCATTGATGGTCGAGCGCTTCTCAGGGGTAAATTGTCTAAGGTTCTTCAACCCTTAGGGACTGGCCCCCTGAGGGCAGTCTCTGGAAACTGAAACACAAACTAGTTGCCTCTGGGTCCTGCTTTCAAGGTAAGCTTCCCTAGCCCTCACCTCTCTCCCTGCCCTCGCCCCTGACCCTACCCCCCTAGACCTCCTGAGAGATGATGCTCCCACGCTTGCTTGGGGGGTAAATCCCCTTCTGAGGTCACAAACTGTAATCTTAAAGCTCAGGGCAGCCACAGTTTTCTCACTTCTCCTTCCCACTATCTGCCGGAGTCAGTTTCCCTTCCTGATGAGTAAGCCTGAGACTTAGAACTCTGTGTCCTGCATTTCAAATCTGAACCTCGAGGTACAGACCTGAGTTTTGTACGGTAGAAGGGTCTGAAGATGTTATACCTGGATGGATTAGTTACATTTTGTTTGTTTGTTGCCATGACAAAACACCTGGCAGAAGCATCTGATGGGATAGGTGTTTTTTGTTTTGAAAAGGTTTTGTTTTTGTTTTTGTTCTTGTTTTTGTTTTTGTTTTCTTACAGCTTCAGAGGGATTTCAGTCCCTCATAGAAGAGAAGACATAGCAGAGGAACCTCTCCTTGCTCTGCGGGCACGAGTCTGCCCTCATACCTTGGCAGACCAGAGAGCCAGGTACACAGGATGGAACCGTGGCCAGGCATGACTTTTGAATGCTGGGTACTTCTACCAGTCAGGACCCAGCTATCCAAAGCTCTATAGCCTTCAGACGAACACCATAGAAAACAGGCCTGGAGCCACAGGCCTGTAACCCAGGCTTCCTGAGACTGAGGCAGGAGGATAGAAAACTATACATGGACTAGAGAGTGAGTCAAGGCCAGTCTGGAGAGCTTTGTGAGACTGATTAAAAAAATAATAAAAGGATCGGGGTTACTGGACAGTGTCCCAGCGCCTGCCAAGCATCTGTGTGACACTAGGCTCAGTACTCCCATGCCCCCTGACTCACACAGGCCAAACTGGGGACTAAGTATTTAAAACACAAATCTGTGGGGTCATTTCAGATTCAAACCACAGCACCACAGACAGCATGATCCAGGGCAGACACCAAGGGCAAATAACCAGCTTTCTACTCCTTCAGGAACTAGATCAGCCAAGTCTATAGGGAACCGAGGCTAGGAAGGACAGTGCTTGGGCTAATAGATCTCAAGCTTTAGTTTGTGAAGGCGAGAGAGTTCTGAAGACGGATGCATAGCTGCATGGTGGGAGTGTTCACAATGCCACCCAAGTACGAACAGGAAAACGGCAAGTTGTCTGTAGTGCATATTTGGCCACAATGTTAAAAAAAAAAAAAAAAGATTAAAGTTTTAAAAATTATTTTGCTTCTTTGAAAAGTGTTTGAATCTATAAATTAAATGCTAGGGTGCAGTTTGGTTAAAAAAAAAAAATACATGTAGGGGCAAGAGCTCACCATGAGAAGAGAATATGGCTTTTTGATCAAATTTCAGTGTGGAAGACCTAGACATCTTATGGGCTCAAAGAGGCAGGAAATGGCCTCTTGATCCTAACCCCAACATGGAATAAACAGTGCAACTCCACAGGGTCCAACTGTGCTGTTGCTCAGTTCCTCCTGCCAAGGGCCTCATGGGTCGCTCTCCTCAACTCACATCTGGAGAATGGGTGTGCCTCCTCTATGCACTGTGGTTAGGTTTCTGGTCCAAAGCCTTTGTGGAGTAAATGGCAGATGTAATAAGACGTGACGTCATTAGGTGAGATGCACATCAAGGACCTGCACCTTCTCTATGATTTCTCTATGCTCCCCTCATCTAAGCTTAGGCAGAGTGGAATTTGTGTCTGTTCTGCTGGCCTCTTATTCCCACAAGGCCTTGTGCAGGCCCTGGCACTTTGTCTTACAATGTGATGGGTGAATTGACCAGTATGACCTGGTTCCTGTCAACCTTCCATCTCTTCACCCACCCACAATGTGTGTAGTGGGATGCCAGGGGTGCAGGTCCGGCTACATGGTGGGCTTGTGTGAACACCTCTGTGTCCATGTGCTCTGCCCGCTGTCGCCAGGTTCTTCTGTCAAGCCAAGCCCTATTAGCCACACAGCAAGACCCAATCTGGTAGCTTTCTAACAGTGAAGACAGTTCTTGGCAAATGCCCAAAAGGGGAAACAGGGCAAGATTCAGTCACTAATGAATCTAATGACATTAAGTCTAATGACGGGACACAGGTATCCTTTTGAAGGACCTCCTATGTCCAGCTCGTTGTGGGTCTTCTTCCATTTCTCTGGGGCATTGTAAAGCGCCTTGTTACTTCACCATATTCTGAGAGCCAAGCAGGTACTTGGAGGAGTAGAGAGCTGGGAAAGACTTAGAGAGCTGAGAAAGACTCAGACCCACAATACTGGGGGAGGGGAGCCGGGAGGAAGGAAGATTGACGCTCCAGAGAGCTATGCCGAAGGGAAACTAAGGCAGAAGCTCCAGTCAAAGCAAGAGGAGATATGGGCCAGGCAGGGAGCATGGGAGTTGGGTGTGGGAAAGCCTTTGTCTCAGAATATGCCACTCCACCCTCAGCACAGGGTCCAAGGAGCTGTTCTAAGACAGAACAGCTTAATGTTTTATGCTGGGTCTGTGCACAGCCATATTCATATGTGAAAAGTCTCTTAAGGTCTCTGTTCTCTTCCACATATATATATTCTACAGTTTACTCTCTAAAAACACTTTAGGGCTGGAAAGATGACTGGGCACTGAGTACTCTTCTGTAGGACATGGATTTGATTCTCAGCACCCACACGATAGCTCACAATGTCCTTTTTAAACTCCAGTCCTAGGGGATCTCATGCCCTCTTCTGTAGGTACTGCATGTATGTAGTACACTTACATACATGCAGACAAAACACCCATACATAGGTAGGTAGATAGACAGAGGTACAGACAGACAGATAGACAGCCAGACTAGATAAATTTTGTTTTGTTTTGTTTTTTGAGATGGTGTTTCTCTGTGTAGCCCTAGCTGTTCTGGGGCGGGGGTAGCCCTGTGTTCCTGAAGTCACAGAGATCCACTTGCCTCTGCCTCCTGAGTACTGGGATTAAAGGTATGTGGTACTACCACCCAGCAATAAATAATGTTTTAAGAGGACTTTGAAGTTTCCTGCTTTGGTCCTTCCTGAGTTAATGGGTCCTTCCCAGCTGTTTGGTTAGTTTTTGTCAACTTGATACAAACTGGAAGCATTGCCTCCATAGACTGGCCTGTAGGTACATCTGTGGAGCATTTTCTTGATTAACAGTTGATGTGAGAACACCCAGAACACTGTGAGCAGTGGCACCTCTGGGTATGTGGTCCCTGGTGGTGTAAGAAAGCAGGCTGGGAAGCTAGGAAGCAGCACTCTTCCCTAGTCCCTGAGTGGCTTCCTCCTATAAGGGGCTATAATCTGTAAGCTAATACCAGCCTTTTCCTCTCCAAGGTCTTTTGGTGAGTGTTTTTTGTTTGTTTTGCTTTGTTTTGTTTGTTTTTATACCACAGCAGCAGAGAAGCAATTCTCAGCTTGTAGCAGCTTTCCCAAACTCTTCAGTAAGTGGAACAGAACGGGAACTTTTCCCCAGTGGAGGAAAGCCCCGGCTTTGTTTGTATATTCTTTCCTATAAAGAGGTATCAAGATTAATTCTGGACAGCCTGTTTACTTTTCTAACATAATCACTAGGAAGAAACCACTGTAAGGTGCCAAAGTGTGTGTGCCTGCCTGTCCTGCGTGCTCATGTGCAGGTGTATGTATAAGTGTGTGTGCATGTGCACATGTGTGTTGCCTTGTGTGTGTATCTATGTATTCACATGTGTGCTTATGTGGGAGCACAGGCTCTCTTCCTGCACCAGTGTACTTTAAAATAAAAACACAATTGATGATGTTTCAAAAGCACCTGGCTGAATCAGGAAACCGTGCATCGGTGGAGCAGGCATATGGCACATTCAGAAGAACTTGGCGAGTGAATGAAACATTTTGTACAAGTCCTTGAGAGAGAGAATGGAGCTCAGACATAAATACCTACATTTGCTTCTGGCCTTTCTTAGGATGGACGAGGCTGGACCAGGTGAAGAGTGAGCTATGTGACTGGTGCTCATGGCTATTCTTCCTAGGCTCCTTTAGGATGCCCTGCCAGCCAGACTCCCACAGCTGTGGCTCTCCCTCATCCATGGAAAGCTGCAAACCCTTGCTCTCTAGCACTAATGCAGCCTGTCTCACTGCTGCCACATTCTGACGGTCTCACCTTAGAGATCCCCAGGTGTGGTCCTCAGTGTCAACACCATCTCTCTTCTCAATAAGATGGCTTAAAATTACTGTCATTTAAATGATTTTATCAGTATGTGGACTGCCTCAGAAGAGGATCTTATGGTCACTGCTTGAGCTAGACCAGTGAGATGAAAGAAGGCTCAAGGGCCAGCCGGCTCCGTGAAATCCCGCTGTGGTGGAGGGCTCCACACATCAAGTCCCTGCTAGCACCCCTTCCTTGCACGCCAACCACAGCTATGATGAGTCACATGATAACTCCCTGCCTATCTCCCTGTGCTAGGGCAGGAGCTGACCCGCAGCCAAGCAGCAATTTTTCCTGGTGGGCATGAGTCACTAGAAAGAATCTCTAGGATATTAAAAGAGGGAGGATGTGGATCTAAAGCATTTGGGTTCAAAGCAAATTATATAGAAACGAAGCACAGTGCACACAATTCTGCCACCAGATAAAGCTTTCCACAAATAACAAGACAGGAAAAAGAAAAAAAAAAAAAAAACAGGTTTTGTAGTTAACACTGAGCACAGATGTTCCCGGAATGGATGAAATGTCTCAAAACAATACAGATGAAACGTGGCCAAAACAGGTCAATTTGCTCGTTAATATGTGAAGATATACTTATCTGCTAAATTCTTATGTGCAGAGAACATGCCTCCTCATGCTGAGAGGCCCTGATTCCTGTTCCTATAGGAACATGGACCAGAATTGAAAGCAAAGGTGCCCAGGGCAGAGCCTTTACAGCCACTTGGGATAGTCTTTGGGTCACCACACTCGTCCACCATCTTGGATGATATGGAGGAGATTTTACATTTAATATAGAAGTGTTATGGTTTGCTCTTGAATACTCCCCCTCCACTAAGTGCAGGTGTTAAGCTTACTCATTAGGTATGGATTATGGATAAACTTTCAGTTTTAGGCTAAGTGGGAGGAAATGAGGTCTCTAATGTGTGCTATAGGAAGGGATGTTAGAACTCTCATCCTTTCTCTCTTTTTGCTTCCTGGTCATCATGAAGTGAGCAGCTTTGCACCTGCCATGGTGTTCTGTGTCCACATAGGCCCAAAGGTGACAGAGCCAGTCAACCATATACTGGAACCACTACAACTGAACCAGAATAGGCCTTCAGTGGGTAAAGGGCTCGTCATGCAAGCATGAGGGCCTGAGTCTGGATCTATGGAACACACGAGAAGCCAGGCACAGTAGTAGCATGTGTGTCTGTGACCAGTGCTCCTGAGATGAGATAGGAGGCAAAGACAGGAGAATCTCCAGAAGCTCAAAGGCCAGCTAACCTATTGTGCCTAGCAGCAAGCAAGAGACTCTGTCTCAAACAAGGTGTAAAGTACAGACCAACACCCAAGCCTGGACTTCTCATATATACTGTGGCTCACATATCCCTGCACTCACACATAAACCTGGGCAGGCACATACAGTCTCTACACACAGCACACCATGCACACATATACATCACACATACTATACATCCCACATAGACTACACATACATGCACATACACACAGACACACACACACATATACACATACACATACACACATACACACATACACATACACACAGATTAAAATGAACAAGAGACCTTCAATATTGTGCAGATAATCCGGGGTAACGAGTAGAAAGCATTCTCAAGAGAGCTCAGTAAGACACACTCAAAGTATCATCAATCTAATTATTATTTTTCTTTGAATGTGGAAGTATATTAATTTTAGATCATTTAAATTTAGAGAGTATAAGAAACTGGACTCATGCTAGGAACCTTGCACATTCAAAGGCTTTCCATCTTTTTCCAGAAAACCTAGAATTTATTATGCTATTTTAAAAGAAAAACAAAACTATAAATGAAACATCTGGCCTGATGTTTTAAGGTCAGTGTAGCATGGTTATTTTCCTGCACAAAGGGCTATTGCCTTCCAAATCGTGGCTGTTACCGTGCACACCAGTTCCCGGAAGCATGCAGCTACCTCATAGAGAAACAAGCGTGCGCTATCAACTCTTCTAAGTGGTTCGAGTATTCCATAGTCACAGTTACCCTATGCCCTTCAGATGATGCTAACGAAATTATATTGCTGACATTGTTCTCCTCTATTTTATTTTCCTATTTTAAGCAAAATAGACAGCTACAGGGATGGTTCAGTGACACTTGCCAGCAAACCTGACAACCCAAGTTTGATCTCAGGGATTCACGTGGCAGGAGGAGAGAACTGACTTCTCTGACCTCTAGGTGCATTCAGTGGCATGCACACCCATACAATAAATAATTAGTCAATTAAAATGCAGTACACTTTACCAATGTACACTTTACCAATCAACTTTGAGGTGCATTACCTGTTAAAAAATGCCAGCATGGTCTCGTGGATTGGGATCATCTGGACCTTGCAGTTCATCTGCAGGTAAACCCACATGAGTAAGGTTTTCAGGAGATGGAACTCGCTGAAGGTGAACAACCTGGCCAGAAGGACAGAAGGACATATGTTAGGACTAGGAGGGAAGAATCACTTGTAAGAAGAGGAAAAGGCAGAGGTGGGTCTGGGGGGTGAGACAAAGCCAGCCTGAGTCTGTAAGTGACCCCAGACAGTGAAACACTGAGTAACTTGCTCAGGGTGGATCAGCTCGGTTCTGAGGGAGACATCAGAACCGGATGCTAGGGCCTGAATGCCTCAGCCACCTGCCATGCCATTACAGAAGTGATGTGCTCATTGAGTGAGCTCTTGAGATGCTCTGTGCTCCCGGGTCATTCTAGTTTTCAACTGTAATTCATGGCAGGAGCCTATGAAATTAAGATAGATGTACCTATTGAATTGGTCCTTGCCTTATGTTTACTTAACACTTCAATTAGTGTTCACTGTGGCACTTTGTTATTAGTTTTTATTTTAATACAGGGCACACAGATACACTTATCTTAATAAGCTAAGTTTTGGTTTGTTTGTTTGTTTTTGTTTTTCAGCCAACCATTGTCCCTTGATGCCTGCTAAATTTTACAGCCCAAGTGTCTCTTACCATTGGCCTCACTGGACCTCTGCCTGGCTAGAGGCTGAAATGAATGACTTATCTCAGGTCACACAGTTCTGGGCTCAGTCCCAGGCATGGGTCAGGAACCTCTGGGGTGTGACTGTTATCACTTAGCTGTGAAAAGGCAAGCGTAGCCACTTCTTAGAATGGCAGTGGTGAAGACCAGAGGACAGGATTCATCTTGTCAGTTTCCAACTGAAGTTGCAGTCGTTTGAAAGCACCTTAAGCTCACACAAATTCATCATGGTTCTGGGGATAGGAAATACGAGATGGAGTTCTCTGGGCTCTGAACATGGTGTGAACAGGGTCAGTTACACTCTCCTGGGGGCACTAGGGAGAATCTTTCCCCTGTCTTTCATGGCACCTAGAAAGTGCTCTTATTCCTTGGCTTTTGGCCCTTTCTTTGGCTGAGCCAGCAATGCAGCATCTTCTGATCCCTTCTGTCTCTGATTCTTCTCCTCCTCCTCCTCCTGCTCTTCCTCCTCCTCCTTCTTCATATGGAAAAGATCCTTCCAGTGATGCTGTATACACTCCAGGAAACCTCACACGTTGAAGTTGGCTAATTAGCAGCCTTCATTCCACTTGCAACCTCAACTCCCCTTTGTCATGCACTCTGACATATTCACAGGTTCTAGAGATTATGTGGGCATCTTTGGAACCATTATTGTGTTGACCACACACAGATAAAGTACTTAGGATGGTGCCCAGCATGTGACGATACGCTCAACAATGGCAGGTCTTACGCAAAGTGCCAGAGATGGCTCCTGGCTCCAGGGCCCAAGCTATGGCCACAGTAGCAAGGGACATACATCTCCTCAAGAACCCACTATGCCACCTGATATGGTGACACATGCCTTTAATGTCAGCACTGGGGAAACAAAGGCAGACAGATATCTGTGACTTTGAAGGCAGCCTGCTCTGCATAGTGAGTTCCAGGACAGCCAGAGCCACATAGTGAGAACCTGTAGCAAAAAAAAGAAGTTCACTATGACCAAAGCCACCTCAACACTATCTCTTCTCCAATAGCTTCTGATGACTCGACTCTCAAAGGAACTGTTGCAACGCTTCTTAAACCCACTGATACTTTTGACCCTAGGCACAGCACCTGGTTATAAAGTATGCCATAGCCTCTGAATTCACCAACCCAGGGGTCATTGTAGGTGAAAACCAAGCTAAATCATGTCTCTAGAGAGCAATGCAAGCATAACCCTCCCACTTCCCCTACTGCTTATGGACACAGTGTAATTCCTTCCTTCCTTTTATTTGTTTCCAGGCTACCTACAGATGCCTTGTCTTGAGTCTGGCCAGAGAGGACCAAGCTGGTCACTGTCTGGTCCACAAAGAGACTGATGCCACGTCTCCATAGACCAGTGGTTCTCAACCTTCCCAAGGCTCTAACCCTTTGGCACAGTTCCTCATGTTGAGTTGATCCCCGACTATGATTTTTTTTTTTTCTACTTCGTAACGGTAGTTTTGCTGCTGTCGTTAATTGTAATGCAAACGTCTGAGATGCAGGACATCTGATCTGTGACCCCTGTGGAGGAAGTCGTGACCCACAGGTTGAGAAGCGCTGCCATTAGGGACTTTAGGTCAACCGGGTCAGGGAAGCTGTGTGGGTTCTAGAGCAGATGCTACCCTTGCGGACCTCAAGTTGAGAAAGTTTCTTGGGATTTTACCAAGGAGGAGTCAGAAGTAACAAGAGGGATGGCTCTGCCACACAGGTCCTGGCTTTTATAAAGGCATTTGCTGAAGTTAAGGTTTAGGGCAACTATCAGTCTCTGGAAGCATCTCCAGGCACATCCAACCTGTGGGCCACATGGACCCCCAGGAGAGTGATGGATGCAGTTAATACGTAATCATAAAGTTACTGAAAGCATCATGAGATTCCTTGATAACTTTATTGCACAGTCCTTAAACTTGAACGTTATAGATAGCAATTCTGCCTCAATGTCAAAGGTTAGACGTGGCTGGTTTAGCCGCACTGTAGGAGGTGACCACAAGGGGAACATTCACACACACTTTTAATTAATCCAAGGGCTTCGGACACGTCAGTGAGACAGGACTCAGTTTCCCACCCCGTGCTGTGCATGTTTCCTGGTATTTGCTTGCAGCCCCCTCAATGTAACTTAACTGACGCTTGTTCTTTAGGAGAAAAATCATTGTCTTCCATAAGACACTGTCCTCTTATTTTATTTTCAAGGAAAATGCTGTGCATAAACAATAAGCCTCCTTTCTGAAGGCTTACCATGGAGAAAGCCACGCCTACATGAGCAGGCCCCGAACAAGGCCGTCCATTGCTGCGCTGTTTGTCACAGCAAAGGACTAAATAAAATAAAAGACCTTTGGATGAGGGATGAAAAGAGACGGTTGTGGAACCCTGCCCAGTGCTTAGAACTAGAAAATCTGATTAAGCCATCAGCATGGCCTGGGACGGAGCTGACCTCGGTGAGTCGGCTGTGCTGTCTTCCTACTGCCATAAGGATGCTGGTTTGCAAGGCAAAATAATGCATTATTTGTGGATGTCTAAGTGTGCAGAGAGAGCTCACTCACATGGTGAGGCTGCCTATAGGCTCTTACCAGTCAGTCCCTTTTTAAGGAATGGAGCAGCAATGGGGAAGAGAGGGGGAATGGCTTTGCTGGTGATGCTTTAGTTTTTTTGTGATTCATTTTGTTTTATTTGTTTTTTGTTTATTTGTTTATTTGTATTTTATTTTGTTGTGTTTTTGCGAGCCTTCTCACTATGTAGTTCTGGCTGGCCTGGAGCTTACTATGTAGACAAGGACAGCTTCAAACGCACAGAGATCCACCTGCCTCTGCTTCCTGAGTGCTGGGATTAAAGGTGTGGGTGTCACCCACTCCTGGCCTATTGTTTTCTAATATTCACTCTGTCTCTGTCTCTCTGTCTCTGTTTCTCTCAGTCTGTCTCTTTGTCTCTGTCTCTCTGCCTCTGTTTCTCCCTTTCTGTCTCTCTCCTTTTTTTCATGACAGGATTTCTCTATGTGACTCTATCTGTCCTGGAATTCATTTTGTAGACAGGCTGGCCTCAAACTCAGAGATTGACCTGCCTCTGCCTTCCCAAGTACTGGAATTAAAGGTATGTGCCACCACCACCTGGCATTTTTTTTTCCTTAATTTATGGCAAAGTGTTACTATCTGTTCATTTAGAGCAGTAAATGTATTATTCTCTGTATAAAAACTTTTACAGTAAAATTATCCAGAGAAGGCTGGAGAGATGGCTCAGCAGTTAAGAGCACTGACTACTTTTCCAGAGGTTCTGAGTTCAATTCCCAGCAACCACGTGGTGGCTCACAACCATCTGTCATGGGATCCAATTCTGGTGTGTCTGAAGACAGCAACAGTGTACTCATATACATAAAATAAATTTTAAAAAAACTAAAAAATAAATAATCACAAACCTAAACTTAAAAAAAAAAATCATCCAGAGAAATGGCTTGATAGATAAAGGTGCCTGTCAGCAAACCTGATGACCTGAGTTCAATCCTGGGGACCCATGGGGGAAGAAGAGAACTGATTCCCACAGGTTGTCCTATTGTGCGCGCGTGTGCACACAACCCCCCCCCCCCACCTAATGCTTTTAGTGCAAAACAACAAGATCAACATCCTTATTGACCTTGATCATCAATAAGGAAACAGGTCTCATAGGTAACTAGATTCTGGCCATGGCTCAGAGGGCATTCTAGCCTGGGTTCAGATCCAGCTCACCTACTGTATGAGAGAGGGAAAGCATCGCTTTGAGTAATCATTTCCTGTGACCTCCCAGGTGAGAAATACCAGCACACTGAGCCACTGTGGGGATGAGCCCTCTTGATAACACACTCAGAGTGTTGTGTTTGACAAGTGTTCCATGATTGGTAGGCATTTTGTTTGACAGAGAAGGATCAGCTTCAGAAATTCCATGTGGGACAACACAGTGTCACTGTCAGAGCGTGGGACAGGTGTGACAAGGGTAACAGGCATGTCTTCTTTTTCTTTAGTCTAAAGAATGTTACATACGTGCATGGTGTGTGTGTGAGTGTGTATGTATGTGTATATGTGTGTGAGTGTGTATGATTGTATGTGTATATATGTGTGAGTGTGTATGTATGTGTGTGTATGTGAGTGTGTATGTATATATGTGTGTATGTGTGTATGTATGTGTGTGAGTGGGTCTATATGTATATGTGTATGTATGTGTGTGTGTG
>JADRCD010238601.1:32936-53590 GCA_019843815.1 Montemys delectorum
GTCGGCTCACAGCTATCCCCGTGTCAGCAATGGAGAGCCTGAGGTTCCAAGGTGCCATCTCTTTCTGTGGTCACTGGTCCAGCAGCTACTTACTGTTCAGGCTGCTTGAGCAGAAGGCTGTATGCTGAAGGCCCTGGGCTACCTTCAATGACCTACTGCAAGTCTAGGGGCAAGATAACTCATGCGGAGCTCAATGGCTGCCCCAGCATACATTTTAGAAGCAAGAATTAAAAGACAGGGACTCTAGGGGACGTGGGCACCAAGTCTCACCCAAGCTAAGAACCTATTGGCCATTGATATCTGCTGGAAGAGAGACTTTTTTTTTTTAAGTGTGTGGCCCCTGGTAGGGCAACCAGGCTCCAGTGGGAGGCAAGAGTATAAAGGTACTCTGTGGGTTTTCACTAATGGAGAAAAGACACAGACTTTGGTGTTTAGTGAAAAGGAAAGGGTGTGGGAGAGGCTGGGGGATAGGGTGAATATGATTGAAATACACTATACAAAATTCTCAAAGAGTGAATAAAAATGAGGGAGGGGAGAAGAAGGGGAGGGAGAGGGAGAGGCTCCTAGAATTGGGGATCTTGAGGGGGTCTTGGTAGACCTTTCATGTCCCTGGGATTTGGGTTTTTCCAGAATAAAGTCTTGCTGAGAGGTGGCAACTAGAGTGCATGGATGTCACAAGAGTGACTTTTCAGTACAGAGGAGTGACTATGAGCTCCAGGCGGTTCTTGGCAGACACTGGGGGTGTTCTTAGCTATAGCATCGTGACGGTTGGTTCTGTGTGAACAGTCGCCCTGAAACACGCCTCTCTCATGGTGTGTACGCCACTAGTCATAGTGAGCAGTAGCTGGGGTGGCGGGGGGGGCGGGGCGGTTGACCAGGCAGTGAGGCTTAGGACTCAGCACTGGCACACAGCACTGCTCTGAGCAGTTTGCATCCCTTTTCATGTCTGCTGTTCCAATAAGGAAAGCTGCATTGTATTACTGTTCCCAACACTGACACGATGGCTGGACCCAGGGGGTACAAGAGCTCATGACTCCATCTATGTTTTAGAAGGTATCTGCTGCTTTGGTGAGAAAAGCCCTGCTACTGACCTCAGATCCCGAGATTAAAGTGTCTTAAGCCATTTTCTTGTCCATGCATCTTTTAAAAAATAATTTCTTCCTTTCTTTCTTTCTTCCTTCCTTTCTATCTTCCTTTTTTTTTTCTTTTTCTTTTTTCTTTTTTTGGTTTTTTGAGACAGGGCTTCTCTGTGTAGCCGTGGCTGTCCTGGAACTCACTCTGTAGACCAGGATGGCCTTGAACTCAGAAATCCACCTGCCTCTGCCTCCCAAGTGCTGGGATTAAAGACGTGTGCCACCACTGCCCTGCCTCCTTTCCACTTTCTAAAGCTAAGCATTTCTACTCTTGGTTTGATGCTTTTGAGTAGACATTTTGGAGTTAGGCCGGGTGGATGACACTCAGGATCTGGGTGCTCTTGAAGCCCTGGCGCGTGCACACACACACACACACACACACACACACACACACACACACCCGGGGCCCACTGGCTCTCTCCAGCCATTCTCACCTTGCAGCCAGCCAAGTAGAAGTTCTTGATGGTGGTTGGGGCGAGTCTGTTCAACATCATGTTGACACACCTGTGGCGAGAGAGATGCTGATGCTGAGTTTGATCCCTAGAAACCCCCACACTGTCAGAGGAGGAGGTGACAGCAGTGGGGTGGAGGTGGGAGCAGAGACTTTTGTTCAACTCTAGGATGGCAACAGAGACCTCGCATGAGAAGGGGTTTCTTATTTTAGGGATTTGTTATGACAGCTCTGGGCTGAGGCAGGGAAGTGAGGCCAAAGGGATCCCAGACTCTTCAGAAGGCAACTGAGCAGGGAGTGGCACTGTGGCCTGGAGCCAGAGAAACTAACAACTCAGCCTTTGCCAAGGTGGCCTCTAGATGCCCTCCTGCCCAAGGCATTTTCTTCCTGTCACACTGCTAGGTGGCCTCAAAAGTTGTTCCTTTCTGTCCACAAATGGATTCCAGCAGTAACTTCCTGATGAATAGCTCAGTCCTTCCTCATAGCTAGGCCTGGTTTCCACTGACCAGTTCTCAACAAAATCCTAATTACTGATCATATGCCATGTGCCTAGCACTGGCCTAGGTCTTTGGTGTACAAAAAACCAAAGCTAATGACCAATGGGAAGACACACGCTGCTAAGTACACACCTGAACAGATAATCATGCTGTTTCAATTGGTTAGGGGTTAGGAGAGACATGTCCAAATCCCAGTCCAACACACATTGTGTGTTGGTGTCAAAAGATTGGGCACCTTTGGGCTAAACAACCTAGAACATCAGGTACCGTGGGAATGCAGAAAGGAGGGAGCCTGACTGTGCTCAAATCTGAAAAGCAGTCAGAAACGAAAAGAGTGGGATTTGGAAACTGAAACACAAGGGCGGAGAGGCAGCTGGGGCAGAGATGGAAAAGGCTAGTATCCCGGGAGAAGAAAAAGCATGCCGGAAGGTCTGGGGAAGGAGCATGCGCAGATTGTAGCAGAAAAGTGAGGATGACCAAATCGCTATGCAGAGAGAGGGAAGCACAAAACTGAAGTGAGCTGGAAGTAGGGAGCTGAAGAAAGGCGCCGCCACATGGAAGGTGGCCCCTCGAAAGTGTTTGTGACTTCTTATCTGATGTTAAGTCCCTTTCAAGCATTGAAAGGCATACTCACTTAACAGAGAGCAGCCGCCACAGAGCTCCAGCCGCTCTGCTCTCACCCTGTGGTTACTGCAAACTCAGCTGACATTCACTTCAAAGCTAACCAGTGAGTCTTGCGCTATTGATTACATTTGTGTGTGTGTGTGTGTGTGTGTGTGTGTGTGTGTGCGCGCGCGCGCTTGCTTTTGCGCACCAAGGCAAGCATGTGAATTCAGAGAGTAACTTGTAGGAGACAGTTCCCTTCTTGGGGGTTTCTAGGGATCAAACTCAGGTTCTTGGCCTTGGTGGCGTGAATCTTTCCCTCCGAGTCATCTAGTCAGCCCCATGTATTCTAAACATATTCGTCAGTGAGTCAGAGTGACCAATGAGCAGCAGGCTCCCGAATGCCCATGACGTTAGAGAATTGCCTTTCCTGACTTCTGGTTTGCTCTGATACCTTTGCCAACGTGAAAAAGAACAGAGGCTCACTGTCCATTTTCTCTCCAAGGACACTGAAGATATCCACAACCATTGTGCCTCTAGTCATTTCTTCCTCTGGATTTTTAGGTAATCTTAATTCCTATCTCATAGCTCTCATCAAGTGTCCTCTAGCCTTAGCTACCAGGATGTTCAGAGCTGAGAATGTGTGATGACCTGTGGTCAGGGCTTGAGTGCTATGCGATGGTGGGCAAGTTTCAGTTTCTCCATCCTTGTCGACCTCCCCTCCCCGCCAAACAAAAACTAAGGTGTCCAGTTGTTTTATTTAATGTACTGACTTTAAAGCACAAGGTAAGAAGTTGTGAATGAATAAGCAACCTGGTCATGACTGTGTGGCCCTCCACCCTCGGAATCTAGGATGGCCTTCCTGACTCGGGGAGACTGACTATGTCCCTGATGGGGCTTGGTCTTGAGCACAGGATAGCCCATGCTGAGTAGATTCGGGGCCTGTAGTAATCTTGTTTTTGAACTTAAGGGTCACAACCTGTGTCCCAAGCCACGTGTAGCCACCCATCCTCAGTAAATCAATTAAAAGAGTCAAGTTAGATGATGGAGAGGTGGCTCAGCAGTAAGAACCCTGACTGCTCTTCCAGAGGACCAGGATTCAATTCCCAGCACCAACCTGGCAGCTCACAACTGTCTGTAACGGCAGGATCTGACACCCTCACACAGACATACTTGCAGGCAAAAACACCAATACACATAAAACATTTTAAAATATACTAAATAAAAAAGAGCTAAATTAAAAGCAGAAAAAAGGAGATTGTATCCAATGTGATAACACTGGAAAGAGAGACAAGATCCAGTGAGTCGCATGCACCACATCCCCAAGTCTGTCTTTGGGGTCCTGATGTGAAATTGAAGTTTAATTAGAAGACTATGGACATGCATGTATAAGCAGAACCAGTCAAGTTGTGGTCTTGCCCGAGACTGGCCCATCACTGTCTGGGCTTCAGTGTCACCCTATATGGTCATGTGACAAGTTGTTGGAATTGTGTGAACTCTCTTTTAGGGAGATAAGCTCCTCTGGCTGGCACCTTTTCCTCCTCTCATCGTGAGACTCCTGGGGAAATGTTCACTTCTCTGGGGCCCATTGTTTCAATAAACTGATAGTCTCACTGAGAGACACAAATGTCTTTTTAGAATATCTTCATTTCTGCCAGGGCCTATTACGATTCCCTTCCTTCTGCTTTAACACTTCTGGTTCATAAGATTATCAAGCCCATTGGTTCCCATCTTTATGTCTCTTGGGCCTGTCCCTCTGCTCCCCAAACTTAGCTCTGATTCTCTGTGTCTCACAGCTCCACCTCAGTACCAGCCTGAAGTACTATGCTCATGCCACACAGCAGTTCCTGTCAACCACTTACCATGCTCTGCTGACTAAACCAAGTGAGGAAGTTGTGGATGTCACCTCAGAGGTCCTATATGACCAGCCTCATCCTAAACTCCCGGTTCACCTCTCCCTTCCCCTTCTGCTCGAGCCACCCTAAGTCACCCTATGATGATCATGATCTCAGCTGTGATCCCAGCCCAGGTACCCATGCAAACTTCAATGAGAGAATCTATGCAACATCACCAGGTGACTGACATCTGTGTGCACAGGTCCCATCCCTCAAAGACCTCCAGGATGTGTGATTCAGACTTGAGCAGCCGTCAGTGTGATTTCTCATGGGGTAGGACTCCAGTTGAGATAACCTGCAGGATCTCATCTGTGGCCTGAAGTTACTGTGTTACTGTGTTATCAGTGACCCAGGACACTGTTGACCTACTATATGAGCGTGTATGCATGCACACATACTCACACACCCTGCACTCTTAAGCTTGACTGGCACACCACTGCCAATTGTACCACCAGCTTCTCAAACACAGGCTCAGCTGTGTGGCAGACTTGCCCTGGCCTCTGACCTAGAATACTAAGCTCGCTGGGGTCCTGTGAAGAAGCTAGGGCAGGTCTCACCTGCTCAGGCTCATGAACAGGTCAATAGGTGTGGCTCATTATAAGCAACATTCTTCCTGTTCTGGCACCCAGAGTAAGGCAGGGGAGGAGGCAAGAGAACAGAGGACCTGCTATTCTTGGCCAGCCACAGATAAGCCAGGAACAGGGTTTTAGCTGTTGTATAGGGCTTCTAATATTGGCGACAGGATGCTGATGGGTGGAGACAGAAGGTGGCTAGGGGCTCCCTTCCAGAGGAAAGCCACTCTCCCCATAGGTGGGCCTGGGAAGCAGCTGCTCAGAAATGATCCAAGTGAGCAAGTTGAGCTTCCACAATTTAATAATCAGTAACAGGCCGGTCCAAGCTAAAGTGGGTGTCAGCTACGACATAAGGAGTTTGGGAAGTCTCAGGCAAAGTCTGACTTTCCCACCCATCAAGAAGAGTCAAGGCTGCAAGACACCGCACAAACTGACTCTGACTTCAGCTGCTCTGCTCCCATCATGCATAGCTACACAGACCTCTGGCCACACAGACATACCGGAAGACTTTCTCAGGCCCCCAGATCCTTCTCACTATGTCCCTTACATATCATTCCAGACCTCTGAGCACCTGAAGTCCTTGGCTTGGGGAACATCTGTATCCCTCAATAAGCCTGTAAGAAGCTCCTGGTGGAGTACCTGGCCAGAGGCATCCTCAGGTACCCCCAGAATCATCAATGGCTCACAAACATGTTGCATTGAATCCGAGTATGTGGCCTCTAAAATTAATGAGTAGAGTCCTTCCAGATTCTCTGGGAGAAACCCTATTGCCCTATCAGAGCAGATGGTGCCTTCTGTTGTCTTGGGTGGGATACTCATTCATGTATACAGACACACGCGGAGGCTTGTCGAGAGCTGTGGGGCATCCTTACAATCCAAGCACACAGGAGGTTGAGGCTGGAGGATTGTTAGTTCAAGGCCAGCCTGGGCTATACAGTATGACCTTGTGAGCTACAACCCAAACTAAAAGTCACTGAGGCCTGAGGAGGTTAAAGGAGCTAGGCAGATCATCCCTGCCCTAAGTCTTTGTACCAAATTGCATAGAAAATCAGACAGCCACATAACTCAGCTCCATTCCTGTCTTCAAGACCAAATGGGCACAGTATGTATACATCCCCTCTGACTTGGAGAAGGAACAGGATAGTCTAGAAAGACAAATCCCACAAAGGGGTTTCCATGCGACACACAAACACTTTAAGAAATGTCACCCCAGAGTAACTTCACATCAGCAAGCCAGGTTTGAGGGAAGTCATTTTACATACCAGCGTACTCTCTCCCCATGGTGGTCTCTCTCCACTTGTAATACCTATGTAATTCATTCCTATGGATCAAGAATCACTTAGCCGACATGCACAAAAACAATAAGGGCTGCCGAAAAACACTTAATGCATCAGTGTAAGTTTCACGTTGTCCTTTTCTGGGCTCTGAGTCAGGCTTAGTACAGAGGAACTCCAAGAAAGAGGAATGTTTCCTGAAATAAGCCGCAAAGGATACTCCTGGTTTGCCCAGGCTGGCCCGTCCCACCTGTTGTCCTTACTTTTGAAACAGTCGGTTGAACTGCAGGATGTGAGCGGAAGCCAGCACGCCCAACACATTGTCCACGGTCATTTCCACCTCTTTCATATAGAGATTCTTCAGGGCTAGGGCGAAGGCTGGAGAGGCAGCAACAGAGGGGGACCCATTAGCATGGGCTTTGTAGCCTACCTGGGGGAGTCACTACTTCTGCAGCTGGGATGGGATGGAGATACTTGGAGGAAAGGTGAGAAGTGCTGACTTTGGTACAGACCCTGTCTGGTCAGGTGACGACCTAGACCCACAGCTTGCTGGAGGAGCTGAGGATGAAGGCAAGGAAAGCTGATCTCCACTGTAAAGGTGCTCCTTTGAGCCTGCCTGCAGAGTATGCGTGACAGATAACCACAAGGTCAGCATGTCCCCAGGTGTCCCTTAATCTAGGGTCCATGGCCCTGCAGGACTGTTTCTCTAGATCTACGAAGGAGCTTAATGATGGATTTCCCTTGGAGTCTAAGAACTTCAGAAAAGGACAGGCACTCCTAGGAAGAGCCAAGATAATTTAATGATTTAGGAACCAGACTGCCTGGCTAGGGGTCAGATGGAGTTGGCCTCCTCCAAACGCCAACATGTTCCAAGACGGCATTGCTATGCTGTTGCAGTGTGCTCTGAGGACCACAGGCTGTACCAGTGCTCCAGGGCATTGGCTCCTGACCTACCTACCCACAGACCTGTGTCATCAGAGCATGTCATGAGTGCTGTGTTCGCACAGATGACTGATTGGGAAAGCTGGGGAAAGGTTGAACACACTGCAGGAATCTTCTACAGCTATTGTCCCCCAGACAGTGAGGGACAGTGGGGAAGGGGCAGGCCAAGTGCTGCTTGGCAAGAAACATAGGCCCATGGGTGTCCTTGTGTCTACAGGTGTCAGCAGGGAAATTCTGTGTCTCCCAGGCATGAGAAGCCTGTGTACTTCCTTCCTTCCTTCCCTGTATCTTGTTCTCCAACCAGTGGCCACATTGATCTTTAGGCATGATCTCCTTTCCTCTATTTTTCCTAGTATGTGTGAAGGTCAGGGGTTGCTGTCAAGTATCTTGTCAATCACTTGCCACCTGATTTTTTTTTTTTTCTTTTTGAGGAAGGCAGGGTCTCTTGCTGAACCCAGATGTCATCAATTTGGACAGGCTGGCTGGCCAGTGATCAGGGATCGCCTATGTCTGCCTGCCTGCCCACACCCAGCACTTGGGCTACAAGTGTGCATACATCTGGCTTTTTACATGAGTGCTGGAGATCCAACTCAGTTGGAGTGCTTATGCTCACACAGCAGGCTCAGTACTGACTGAGCCATTTCTCCAGTCCCTGCTTAGTATTCTTGAGGAGTATGTCTCGCTCCTATGCTGCATTTTGCTGTTCCTCCCCCTTTTGTCTCTGGGAGGGCCGTTCAGTGGCCTTCTCAGAACACGAAGGTGAGAGTTACATTACCCACTCTGGTGACTGCCGGGTCATTGATCCTCAGGGAAATGATGATCTTCTTTACAGAGGACCTTTTTTTGATCCTCCCCGGTGGATGAGCTGGTAAAGGAAATGCAGAACGGAGATGGAGAACGAGGCCCCGCCCACACCCTGTGCACAGCCTGGATCTTGGCACATGTTGTCTGTAATTAGTTCCATTGCTTGGTAGGTGCATTTTAGGGGTGACTACTTATCTTGAAATAGCTTACGACTCACAAGAAGCTGCAAAGTGGCCCAGAAGCTCCTGTGGCACTCTCTCCCTGCTTCCCCCAGTGACCTTAGCATTGCCAAAATGAGTGGCTAAAACCTTCATTGTGCTGGACACATTTACCATGTCTCCATCTCTGCCCCCCTTTCTGTCCTCCTCTTTTATTCCCCCCCACACTCCCTCTAGCAGTTTGAGGGCAAGGTGGGCCCCAATCATTGGTTTTGGTGGCTGGACTCCATGGGCAGAGCAAGTAGCAAGGGGGAACATGGGCCACCTGCTGAAGGATGAGTGGGGCTGTGACATCCATGTGGTGGCTCTCTCTTTTTTTAAAAAATGTTGTCCTGTTTGTTTATTGATTGGTTGGGGGGACATGCCATAGCACATGCAGAGGTCAGAAGACCATGTATGGGAGTCAATTCTCTTCTTCCACCACTGGAGTCCCAGACATCAAATGTAAACTGTCATTCTCGGTGGTGAGCATGTTTGCCTGCCGAGCCACTAAACAAGCCCCATATAGTGGCTCTTGTTGCTTTGCCCTAGGGTTTTAAATTGAAGATCCCCGCCCCTGAGAAGTTCTGGGGGAACAGAGAGAGTGGGCCAATGAACTACTAGCTAATCCATGTACTCACAGCTGTTCTAAACAGAGGCTGTCAGAGGAGGTCCTGTCCCTGGCATGGAGGCCAGAGCTTTGCCTGTGATCCCAGGAGCTTCATGGCTGCCAACTTCTCTCCATTGCTATTCTTCCTAGGTCCTAAATTTTCCTGTCTGAGTTTGCTTCCCTGGGTAGTGTGACACTCCCTTCCTGCCTTTCTCCTCCTCTGGGGATCTATACACAGGTCCCCTTCTTGGAGAGGCCTTCCCTGACTGACCCCTTATGACAGATAGCACAATCGCCCCAACTCCATGGCCTGTTTCTTCTGTAAAGACAACCTGCGATTATACCATAAGTCTGCTCTTAGACTTCCAGGCACATTGATGGCTCACTAGCCACACCATCCCAAGGATGTGCCATGGTCTTTCACACACTAGCCCTGAGTCAATATTAGCTAAATTGACAAAACAAAGCTCAAGGTGCATGTGATGGGAGCCAAAGAGGAAGTGATGCTGCAGAAAACTGAGTCAACCCAAGCCCCCTTCCTCAGCACCCCTTCACAATCCTCCAGCATCTATCTGTATCCCACTCAGCAAACATTCATGAAGTACCTACTAAGTACCACACTTACCTACCTCTGTACCTACTAAGTGCCAGGATTTATTAGCTCTGGATCACTTTCATTTCCACCTGATGGCACAGATTCCTGTGTGCATGGTCTTGCCAATCAGTCACCCCATGGCAGAAAGCAAATGACACTACACACAAATGCCTCACACACAGTAGGCACACAAGAGGGGTGTGGCTGGTATTACAATGGATTCTGCTACTTACCATATTTCATCATCATTTTGGTGTTTTAATTTCCCCCTGGATGCCTGGGATAAGCACAGCCATCCAGTGTTTGTTGAAAGAAAGAACAGTATCAGCTAGGCCAGAGTGAAAGACAGACACACAGGCTCAAGCTTCCCCACGTTAGGGACACCCAGACAGATAGGAAACTAGCCATGTTCCTGAGGTCTGTGGAAATCAAGGCCGCTGGAGTATGCTTAGCAGAAGGGGTTGTTTCCTTTGGATCTCATCCTAGACAATAAACACCAGCCCCAAGTTCAGCAGCCCATCAGTATGAGGTAGTAAGATGATGAGCAGCCGTGGGAAGCCTCAGGAACCTACAGGGCTCAGATCTGCAGAGCTTTCCCAGAAGCCTTGTCCGTGCCAGCCCCAGGACAGCTCCAAGGACAGACAGCTCCCAACAAAACCACAGCAAGGATTGTGAGATGAGTGTGTGGCCTTGGGACAGAGGCTCTGCTGGCTTCTAAAGGCATAGAGAGGGTGGTGACTGTTCCAGGGAACACCCTAGAGACGCACTTATCAGTGTGTGAGCAGTGGTAGTCACCACATCTTCTCTGATATCTTTTAGTGAGGCCTTGCTACCAGCAGGGGCGTTGGATCAGAAGGGCAGGAAATAGCCTTTCCCTGTTAGTGAGCCATTAAAGATAACACGAGCACTGCCCCCCCCCCCTTTCCCACCTTGGGCTCTCTTACTTTCTAATATACCCCCGGCTCTAAGTCACCAGAGCCTGCATGGATGGCTCCGTCAATGGCCTGACCTGAGCTGTAGGAAGACAGAGGAGTGTGGCCCTTTCTAGAGCACATGGGGGCAAGTGCTTAGGAGCAGCAAAGACATCACAAGAAGGGGCCTAGGCCTCCACGATTCTGTAGAGCATCACAGCAACATATATACTGGGCTCCGTGCCAAGTCAGATGCTGTTTCTAGCTGGTAGGAGAATGTACTCCAGGCTCAGGGATGAGTAGTGACGAGGCTCTGGCAAGGCATTGCTTCCATGACCTGGGAATGCAATCCCACCCTGACCAGCATGCTGGCTGGCTTTGAGGACCATGGACTTTCCATGTCATTTGCTTATGAGTCAGTCTGGAGCAGGGCCAGGCTGCCAGCTGGAGAAGTTAGCATTGTAACTGGAGAAGACATAAAGGCCAGGAAAGAAGAGGCCCGAGGTGGTGAGGGTGTAAAGAGGAGAGCATAAATGAAGAGCCCTAAACTTCTTTTTGGAAAGAGATAAGTTGAGGGCTAGAGAGATGACTCAGCAGTTAAGAGCACTGACTGCTTTTCCAGAGGACCTGAGTTCAATCCCCAGCAACCCCATGGTGGCTCACAACCATCTGTGATAATGATCCGACGCCCTCTTCTGGGGTGTCTGAAGATAGCAACAGTGTACTCACATACATGAAATAAATAAAAACTTAAAAAAAAAAAAAGAAAGATAAGTTGAGAAAAAGAAAAGGAAAATAGAACATCAGAGAAGGGAACAGAAGGACAAATGTGTGTAAACCTCTAACCGGCATGAACAGGGAAACAGGTGACAGATTTCAGGACTCTGCTTTCCTTCCAGAAAGTTCTTCAGGAGATTCAACATCGTCCATCTTGTCCCCTCTAAGTAGGCAAAGTCTACGTCTTATGTTGCTGGATAAGACTGCTTTTCACAAAGACAATGCGGGAGATGCACAGAGAGCTCCAGAGCGCAGGGCATTGCTCTAGAACCCCACACCCATTACCTCCTCTGGGCTCCAAAGTCACACAGTGAGAACTATCATCCCACCTCATGGCCGAGGAAGCAGACTCGACACATGCTGAGCTCGCTCACATTGCAGAGCATGATTTGTTGTTAATGAAGACCATGGGCCAAGCCAGTTTCCCAGAATGCTAAGGGTATCTGTGGCTCCCATCCCAGGTCCCCAGGGAGACTACCTTTCAGAACCTTGTCCAGCTCCCTCTGGGGGCTTTTTGTGTTCTGTATCAAGGCTGTTAAGTAGAGCTTGGCCAAGGTCTCAGACTGAAAAATCTGAGGATGGTGGAGTTCCCACTTGAAGCCGAGGCATTCAAGAATCACGTCTGAGGAGAGAGAAAATGATGCTTGGTCAGTTCAAGAACATTGCTGCCTGAAGATGTGTAGTCTCCCCCACAACAGCCATAGCTAGTCAGCAGACCACGGGGACAAGGTCTTAGTGTAGTGTGGGGCCAAACACTTGCTGGCTTTGAGGGGAACTACATAAGCAGTGTTAAGACAATCAGTGTTTCTAGTGTCATTGACAAAGTTGTAGATTTCCAAGGCATGTGAGTTGCCCTTTGACTCAGGGGCTCTTTAGGGACTCCCTTGGGTAGACTCTCTTGGGAAGCTTCATACTGAAGTAAGATGGCACTGTAAAGAAAGTCCTTTGCAATCTGTGGAGTGCTTTATGTGGGGCATTCTCCCCTGTGTCTGTCATAGGTGATGAAGAGGAGACCTTGATAGAGGGGCAGATGAATGACACAAGGAAGCCAGGCCATGGTGAGACAGGAAGGGAGTAGGTAGGAGGACTCTGAATGACCCCCTTCTTACTGTTAGCACCAAGCTGGAGGAGGGGCCGGTGAAAGGGACAATTGTTCCAAACCAGACATGATCTAGAGGGCCACTTGCTGTTTCTTAGCCAGAAAATTTGACTGTGTGACTTGGGGTACCTGTGACTTTCTGATACGGTCACTTATGAACTTAGGATATTGTTTCATGTTGAAGTTAAGAAACTGAGTTTGCATGTTAAATCTTGGATGACCTCAGGTACTTTGTTTAGGCTTAGTTAAAAAAAAAAGCCTCATATATGTGGGGTGACTATAGAAAGGTACAGCGTTCTCCCTCTCTGAACATCAATCTCAAATTTGAAGATGCCATTACATGGCAGACATCACTAATCAATCCTAGGATCCTTTCTCCTCCCTATAAGAAGGCCTCGGATTGCTTCTTTAGGTACATTAGAGTTGGCGGATGAGAATAAGTTATTAGCTTTCCCTTGGAAAAGAGGCTGTCTCTTACCTACGGCAACCATACTGTGGGGCCTAATCCTGAAAAACCCCTTTAAAGAAGCTGACTTTGGAGTCGGGGTGTGGCTCAGTGGGAGAGTGTATGACTGGTATAGAAGAGGACCAGGTTCAGTTTCCAGCATAACAAAAGGTAGGGGGAAAAACCCACCACCATATCTTGCCACGTTCCTCACCTGGCTCAGTGGACCTTTCTCCTATTCTGATTTATGCTCCTATCACAGGGAAAATCCTTTGGGGAGAGTGGCAAGCTGGATGTCAGTCATGACTGGCTGAATCTCAAAGGGACCAAACCCCAGTTGCCCTGTTCCTGAATGCTATGTTTATATTTCCTTCAAGGCTATTCATTGACATCAGTGTGTTTGTCTTTATGTGCCCATTGTGACATGCATATGTGTATGTGTGTGTGGTTCCACTCATCACACATAGGAGGCTGTTTACAGGCACCTGCCGCATGTTAGACACTGTGGTGCATGAAAACTGTGGTCCACAGAACAGAGACCTGCCAATGGCTGGTTCCCTTCCACAGGGTCTATAGGAGGCCCGTCAAGTCAGCATAGTTCTGGTTGAATCCACAAGTGACAACTCACCTGCTTCCCCACTTTGGGTGCCACTGTTCATGATATTCTCAGAGAAAAGCTTTTGGAATTTTGAAATACATAATCTTGAGGGAAAACACAAACAGAAGACCCAGCAGTTAATATTAAGTCTTTTTTTTTTTTTTTTTTTTTTTTTTGCTAACTATAAAAGTCATAAGAGGTGTAGGTGACAGGCTCTGTATGTCTTATGTGAGCCAGGAGTTGGACAAAGGAGGATAATGGCCCCAAACCTTAAACTTCTGTACCGGATAGATTGTCATGTAGCTCCATCTAGCTGATTTTGGCTTTGGTGCTAGTTCTTCATCTTCATCTTCAGTCTGTTCATGCATCTTTGCCTTCCTTTCTCACCCTTTCTCCAGGCTGTGTCTTATGTGCCCAGCCATTGCCTGTCTCCCATCCTCCCAGTATATTCCTCCTTGGACTCACATCCCACACAACACACAGAGCTGGTCTTGTCTCTCCTGTTGGGCATCTACCACTGAGTCCCTATAGACTCAAAATTACAAGCTCCAGCCTCACGACATCCTCGTGCCCCTCACTCTGGCTGCAGCCTTTTCTGGCTTCGTGAATGCAGTTCCCACACACTCACAGGCCCCATTCCTGTGCTGAGGATTCTCCTGCCTCTCTCCTAGAACTCCTAATTCTCCAGGAAAAGCTTCATCGCTGCTTTATCTGGGCCAGCAATCCCATCCCCTATATGCCCCAGGACTGTCCCATTAAAACTCATGCAATGGCTTCTGCTTGCCTGTCTATTCCTGCGCCCTCTGCATAACAGACAGGGTGCCTGCTTACTGCTGTGACCCTGGCACAAGTCATTGTGCATGAGTTCGCTCAGTGTCAGCTGAGTCCATAAGTATGAATAGCACCCCTGAAAGTGCTTTTCACAGACACTATGTACTCCACATACAGAGTGTGGAAATAAACTAAAATGTGAGTCACATCATACTCAGAAGACGATCATCCCAAGAAGGCTAACTAGCCAAGGGATGCTTGTAGACTACATCTGGTCTGTGTAACCCAATGTCTACTTGAGAATGCTGTTTCCCAGTGATTCAGAGGCCCTCATGAGCCAGGTGCATGGAGGCGGTCTGGGTGGGAGCCTGTTTCCGGAATAATAGTGACAGCATGCCACCCTTTCCAGGACAGAGGTGGCTGCAAGTGACTCAACCTCAGGAAGGCACTTGGGAACCTGAGTTGTTTACCCATTAGGACTGGACTCAGCCACCCTCATACCTTCCCTCAATCACTTGACATGTCTGAGAAGAGCCAGGCAAGGTTAAGAGTTCAGGCCATCACCTTAAATGGCGGGGATGGGTTTTGGAAAACACAGGGCACTGTCCATGAGTTCCACCAGCCTCACAAACATCCCTATTACCAGCTGAGCCAGGAGATGCCAGATGACCAAATGGCCACACTGCCTCTCCTGGGTGTGATAGCTGTTTACTATAAGTGTTTTGTAGACCTCAAGATACAGGCTCACTTTGGTATCTCTGGTAGAGTGCTTGGTGTACACAACATCCCTTCACTCACCAGGAGGAGAAATGCCCTGTGAAGATGTGGCAGGGAACAATGGTAATGGGCTCATAGGCTGGCACTTGCTCCCTCAAGTTGTGGCCCATGTTCAAGAAAGAGAAAAGGGATTCAGGAAGTTTCTCATGGATGGCTAAGCCTCCTGCAACAAGCCATGTATGAGAATGTTGACTTGATGCTTAGGGTATCAAGGACTCCAGTCTGACTAACTGGGCAGAACTACACAGATCTGGATCTCAGACCCTTCATTTTATTCCACATGGCCTTGGGATCTGCCTCTTGGTCTCAGAGCTTTTCCTTATAAAACGAAGATGCCTGGCAGGGTGTGGTGGCACAAGCCTCTTATCCCAGCACTCAGGAGGCAGGCGGATCTCTGTGGGTTCAAGGCCAGCCTGGTCTAAAAAGAGATTTCCAGGACAGCCAGGGTTGTTACACACAAAAAACCCTGTCTTGAAAACAAAACAAAACAAAACAAAACAAAAACAAAAGGCCTGGGCAGAGCCTGGGAGGCCTACCGTAATTGAGCCCACACTTGGCTGATGTTTGCCCCTTTGTCTCCCCTATAGCCTAGTTGTTTGTCCCTAATATCCCTGTCCCAGAACTATATGCTGATAAAATAGCAAGGTCTCTCCTATTACTATTTCCACTGCTTCTTAAGACCTTCCTGACCTAGATACAGACTTGGCATTGCAGACCAGATGAAAGGAAAACATCATCCAGGGTCACCAGCCAGAGACCAGGAAGGGCAGACCCTGGGCGCATTTCCCAGCATGCCTGGGGCTGGGCAACACCACCCCCATGCTGCCTCTTTTGGGTAGGTGACGGTGTGCCCACATATGCCAGAAGTCCCAAAACAGCTTGGCTTATTTTTACTGAGTGTGTCTGTTCAAGGTCTTTCCAGGACTCATGTCACATAGGAGAACCTATTCAATTTGCAGATAAAAACTAGAACTGTATCAAAGGAGTCAACACCTTCATATCCCTCAGCCCCCAACTCTGCACAGTATTTAGGAGTGAGCAGCCTCAGAGTCCCCCACACCCTAGAAACACATAGACACAACAAGAGGAGCAGGCCAACTGGATGACATGCAGGTCACTGACCTGAGCAAGGCAGAGCTACACACTCAAAATAACTGGGAGCCAGGAGCCAGGAGCAGAGTGGCCTTTGGTGTGATACATTTACTACAGTTTGATCTGGCTTCTGTCAAAATTGACAATGCACTCATGTGGGGGGAGCCACAATTACAACCCAGGAGGCAGGGACAAGACTTTACTGATGAGCAGGGCTGGGGAATAGTGTATGCTTTGGGAGACACATGTGTGCTACACAATACAGTTCCAGGCACTTCTACACACACTGGCCATGGAACGTGACATCAGAGAGTCTCCTGGTGTCTAAAGGGAAACAGTGTTACTAAAAATATGTTCTGTATTACCTAAATTAAATGTTGTCTATCAATAGAAAAGATAAATAATGCCAGGCGGTGGTGGCGCATACCTTTAATCCCAGCACTTGGGAGGCAGAGGCAGGAGGATTTCTGAGTTCGAGGCCAGCTTGGTCTACAGAGTGAGTTCCAGGACAGAGAAACTCTGTCTCGAAAACCCAAAAAAAAAAAAAAAAAAAGATAAATAAACAGAAAAAACCTTTATGGTGCTTCCCAAGAGGTTTTCACAGTCCCAAGGATACGTTCCCACCACAGAGACAGAATTGTGATCTGTGTTCATGGAAGACTATTCACCTTCCCAACCCCTGCTGGGGCAGACTCTAACAAGATAAATGCTCAAGTTATTCAGAGTCTACTAGTATTTGTAAGACTAATAATAAGGGTTTCTAATACACCCTGATATCTTGCAGCAGATTTAATTATCCACTGAGTTTTCAAAGGAGTTTCCGTCATAGTCATTTCACAGAGGAGGAGACTGAGGTTGAGTGAGGTTTAGCCACTGGCTAACAGTCACATGTGACCAGTCAGTCAACAAGCATGGATCTTCCATGCCAGTAGATCTTCCATGTCAGACACTGATCCAGGGGGCAGCTTTTGTATAGCCAGACTTAACCATGAACCCATGAGACAGGCACTGCTGGTGCTGCTGGGTCAGAGATTAGTGGCATCAAGCCAGGGCAAAGGCACCAGGAAGTGAAGGGACTCTTTTGCAATAAGCTCCATTGCTGGGTCCCTTGGACAGGTAGAACTCACAATTTGGAGGAGTGGTGGTCTAGCCTGAGGCTGAGACTACTTACTAACAGAGGGAAGGGAGTGAAAGGCTGGATGGAAATAGGAGTCCCTGAGAACCATCCAAACACTAAGCCACAGAGTTCTTCCCAGAGATCATTGGGTCCCTGGATGACAAATTTCGAATCCTGTGAGGATCCAAAGCTCATCTATAAAGGATTAGTCACCACTGACAGACCTGGCCAGAGCAAGGAGTCTCTTCAGACCCTGTCCATTCTTACGTATGGTCCTTGAGTGAAGTTTCCTCACAGCCATGCCTGTAGCAGTCCTGAGCCGTGAGTCAGAGTGGTCTGATTGTCAACACCCCCCCCCTTCCCATTTGGGGTCTGCCATTCCCTGTCATGGCCGCTTGACCCTTCCTACCTGTCTGGGTTTTTCAGAGCTTCGTCAAGGTCTACGTTCAAAACATTGCACATCTGGGAGAGGGCTAGCAGGTCTCCGCAGAAATGGTCTTGGGGAAAACGCCATCGGTTGGTTGCACCGACAATCCGGCGCTCCAGCCGAATCTTCCGTTGCTTGATCAAAGAGAGAGAGAGAGGCCTTTAACTTCACCCACAGGACAGCTTTCCCAGACTGTATAACACAAAGAAAACCAATGCAAACTTTAAACTGCTTGTGAATTCTAGGACCTGGTTAGTGTTTATCATGGGGCATTTTTCCAAATAAAGGATGCCGTCTATGTTCTATGGTTCAAACTATAAAGTACTTCAGAAATTGGGGTCTGGAACAAGAGCAGCCAGGACCAAAAAGGCCAATTGTTCTTTGGTACATAGCTAAGAATCCACAAGTAGGGATAGTACCATGCTTCAAGTACTGTTCTTTGAGTACTTAGCCTAACATCAGTTGGAGAGATACTATGGACAGAGAGTTTTCTCTTTGGTAAAATACACAGTTGAAAATTCACCATCTTATTATGACATACAGTTCAATGGCATTTAGTATATCCACAGTCTTATGCAACCACCACCTTTATCCGGCTCTAGAAAGAACATCTTCATTACCCACTAAAGGGCCCTGTGGCCATCAGCCACCCCATCCATCTCTTTCCCTGCACTGCTGGTGACCACTAAGCTGCTTTCTGACTCGAAAACCTTTGCTCACTCGGGGTATCGTAAATGTAGAATGTCACAATGTCTGTGTATCTGGCTCTGTGTGTCTGGCTCCTTTCAGTTGGCTTCGTTCCATGGTCCATCCATGTATCTAGCAGCACACCCTTCCTTTTCCAGGCTGAATGACACCACATTGTGTGACTGCACCACCATTTGTTTATCTTTTATCAGTTGTTGACATCTGAGTTGCTTCTACCTCTAGCTGTTATGAATCATGCTGGTAGGAGTATTTGTACAGTTTGCCTAAGGGAAAAGAACATTAGGAATCCAACTTTCCAACTGATGACTTGGACATCTAACAAGAAACACTCAACCACAAGGGATCCATGTGAATGGAAGTCATCAATCCTAAGCCATCCAGGTGGAGATATGGGATCTGAGTTCAATCCCTATTGTTGTCACTTTCAGATTGACAATTTCTGGCAAGTCACTTAACCTTCTGAGCCCCTCGGATGTCATGCAAAATGGGAATCAGCGTCAATGGGAATGATGACAAAGATGAAGAGAATGAGTGTGGTGATAATTGCATAGATGATGGTGGTAGTCGGGGGTCCATGTGCTGGTATGGTGATAGCTGTGATGATGATGATGGTGGTGGTGGTGGTGGTGGTGGTGGTGGTGGTGGTGGTGGTGGTGGTGATGGCGTTGATGGCAGGTATGGCAGTGGAAGGGATGATGGTGATGATGTTGGTGATGACGGTAAAAGTGGTGTGTTAATAGTGATGGTAGTGATGGTGATGTCAGTGATGATGCTGTGATATTGGTAATGGCTGTGATGGTGGTAACGATAAAGCTGACAGAGATGATGGGGGTGATGATACCACCCTGTTTTTAGAGTTATTAAGAGGATAAAATGAAACCGTTTAGGAAGTGCGTCTGAGCATGTTGCCTAGTGAGGCGATTGTAAGCTGTGGATTGAGTTTCGTTGTAGTCTTGAGGCACTAGCAAGAGTCAGTTCAGCCATGGGGCGGCTCTCTGGTTTCTGAACAGTGCTGCCTAGACTCACTCTTCCCAGTCGACAGCCAGTCAAGCTTGAGGCACTCAGTGGTGCATGCCCTGGCCCTTATGAAAACATGGGAACCCCACTGTAACCCTGTATTGCTTGTCTTCCCATGACCAGTGGGGTGTGTGTGTGTGTGTGTGTGTGTGTGTGTGTATGAACATTTGTGTGTGGGATCCAAGGTTGACATTGGATATCTTTATCACCCTTTTAGTTTTTGAATTGAATTAGGACTCTCACTGAACCCAGAGCTCATCAATTCAGCAAGAATAGTTGTATAGAAAACCCCAGGATTCTCTAGTCTTTTCTCACCCCAACACTGGGGTGCTCCACTCGCACTCGGGTTTTCTATGGATGCTAGGAGATTAAACTTAAGCCCTCAGTCTTGAATGGCAAAGCACTTTATTGACTGAGCCATAGGAATGAAAGCTTCCATAGAAAGAAGGGTCTATGAGGCTGATCAAGTAATAGGGACTTCAATGACTGTGGAATAATGTTGCTGGTCTGGAGCAAAATTAGCTTGAGTTATCTTCAGTCTCCTCACAAGCCATTCCTTGCCTGCCTCTGTGTCTGACATACCCTTGTGACTATCAGGTGAGACAGTTTTGCAATGTATTAACAACCTAAAAACTCAAAATGTCATCAGTTAACACCCATATCTGTAGCAGAGATTTCCCCACTCCTTGTTATTCCTGCTAACACACCCAACAGTGATCTGTTAGTATGCCTTGAAGGCATTACCATGGTAGAAAATGGAACTCAGAGCAACCGAAATGTGCACTCATGAGCCACCGTCACTTATATTTGGCTCCAGAATAAACCATCCCTTACCCAGCTTGAGTTGAGAATTGTGGGTTTTGCATCTACAACCGCCTCCCCAGACCTGCCATTACTGGCCTTCTCAAGAAAGGTTCTACTTACTGAATTCAACATTTTCATAAATGATAGTGATGACACTGGAGGAAATCGATGAGCACCTGGAAGACAAAGAGCTTTCATAGGTCTCTAAAGCATCTCATCAGAATACTGTAGACGAGGCTGACCTACAGAATCCATATTTTACCATAAAAGGAATCATGAGAAAGCCTCAAATTGGGTCATGTGTCAAGGCCAGAGGATGTCTAAGTGTTTGTTTGTTCTGTAGTTGGATGCAGGGCTTCATACTATACAAGAGCTCTAGTCTGGGATGGATAGATGGGGTGGGTGGGTAGGTGGGTGGGTGGACGGACGGACAGACAGACAGACAGACAGACCGATCTGTACTATTATTTCGGAAAAGCAGCTCAGGTAGAGCAGCTGCACAATTTGCCTTCTCACATTGTCAAGAGGATGGAGGTCA
>JADRCD010238601.1:53600-68629 GCA_019843815.1 Montemys delectorum
CTGTGCCCCAGTATAGGGGAATGCCAGGGCCAATAAGTGGGAGAAGGTGGGGTGGCAAGCAGGGGGAGGGGAGAGGCAACAGGGGTTTGTTCTTGTTGTTTTTGTTTGTTTGTTTGTTTTTTGGAGGGGAAACTGGGAAAGAGAAATCATATGACATGTAAATAAAGAAAATATCTAATGAAAAATATCAAAAAAAAAAAAAAAAAAGAGTACACAGCCAGTCAAATAGGATCAGATGTGTCTGGCCTAGAACACAAATTCCAGTTATGCCTGAGACTACTCAGCTTCGTTCTCAGGTCTATTAAACGGTGGAAGCACTACAGACCCACTGGAGACCCATCCTTAGAGTTAACCCCAGCACCATCAGCCACCACTGGACAAGCAGCTCCATCGTGGAGCCCAGCATCTCATGTGGACTTGCTCAGGTGAATGTGCTTCTGAGTCTCTTTAAGACAAGCCTTGTTTGTTATACATCATTTACTGTCTCCAGGGCTGAACACCACGATTAATTCATTCCTCTGGAAGCTTAGTGAGAAAGGAAATGACGTTTGCAGATAGGTTTTGATCTTTGCTACTATCCAAGGCCACACGATCAAATTTGTTTGCATCTATGTATTTTAATCTACTGGAAAATACAGCATCACCTTCATTTGCTATTCTTATTGGGCCAAAGACCTTGGAAATATACATCCTGGCTCCTCCTTCAGGAACTAATACCATATGGTGAGTTAAACATATGTCTGATAGAATCTATATCATGAAAACACTGACAACTCCCCCCCCCCCCATACAATGACTAGGGAATGTGGTCTTTACTTTAATGGAACATTCCACTTCTATAAAAATATACATAAACCCAATAGCAAATCCATAATGGTACTCAGTAATTATCAATGAATGAATAAATGCTTGGCTTTGCAGCTGTGTGTCTTGTCTCTATGGTGACTGCTTTGAACAATCAGCAGAACCCACAAATCACTGGCAGCTACAGTAGTCAGCACATGGCATTGACTTGCCCTTCTTTCTAAAACAGTTCTTGGGAATCAACTGACCAACAGCCGTTACCTTTGTTTATCCTGGAAGAACAGGGCTAAATGATTCTCCAGGGTTGTTTTTGGAAGTGAGGTGGCGTTAGTATCACACTCGACATCGGGGAAATTCTCTTATCTAAAATACTTTCAGGGTTAAAGGGGATCGAGGAAACAAGATGGAGGACAAGGTTCACCAGGGCCTCAGGAGCTTCACCCACTGGTCATACACCTGGACGATATCTGAATGTGCCTAGCTCTGCCACTGCCCAACTTCTGTCAGGGGACTGGTGGGTTCCCCACCCACTCTCCAGTAAGAATGAGAGTTGAAAAGAACAATGTCTGGCCTGTTAGTAGTTGTGATGGTTTATAATATGCTCCATTAAGGGAGTGGCACGATTAGAAGGTGTGGCCTTGTTGGAGTAGGTGTGTCAGTGTGGGTGTGGGCTTTAAGACCCTCATCCTAGCTGCCTGGAAGCCAGTGTTCTGCTAGCAGCCTTCAGATGAAGATGTAGAACTCTCAGCTCCTCCTGCACCATGCCTGCCTGGATGCTGCCATGCTCTTGCCTTGATGATAATGGACCGAACCTCTGAACCTGTAAGCCAGCCCCCAGTTAAATGTTGTCCTTATAAGAGTTGCCTTGGTCATGGTGTCTGCTCACAGCTGTAAAACCGTAACTAAGATAGTAGTATTTAACAGGTATCTGACAAATGATGTGGAGGAATGAAAAGTGGAAAATCACTGTGCAGGCTGGCTCCAGAGACCCCCTTCCAGCCCACCAGCCTCCATTACCCTCCAGAGAGAGGCCTCACAGCCATGGGTATCCACCTCCACCCCCTTACCTTCTGCTCCAGCGTTCTTTCTAGAGCATCCACTCGAAGCTGCTCTTTCCGCAGGCTAGCCTGGTACGCTGCTTGCTCTTGTTGGGCCTTGCCTCGAACCTGGGCAATCTCTGCATTGGCTCTGTTGGAACAAGGAGCATGGTAGGTGGCTGCAGGGTTACCTCTCTCTCCCCATCTCTGAACTGGGACATGGGCCTGGATGCAGCCCCACTAACCACAGCCTCAACGTAGGAACCCTAAGAACCCCACCCCTGTTGTGATATGGAAGGGCTTTGGATGCCCCACCCCCGATATTATACTATAGTCCTTCACTTCTCTCAGTGGGTGGTGGGTGAGTTCCATCTTAGCCCAAGTTATAAAGATCAGCCACGCTTTCCAAGCCAACATCAGAGAGCCACTGGAGCTCCTGGCCAAGCTGGGCAGTGAGTTACCTGTCCAGTTTCTCTTCTGCGTGCACCTTCAGGGCCTGGTACCTCTGTTCCTCTTTCTTCACTCGGGATAGGTACTCCTGTGCACACTTCTTCAATACCTCTTCATTCTGTCATGACATGACCACAAAGAGAAACACTGAGAGGCTCAAGAGAGCATCTAGAACAGACAACTGAGTCCTCAGCTCCTACTCACAATGGCTCAAGGCAGACTTTCTGAACTCTTGCCCCACAACTGGCACCCTCTCCCACAATCAGAAACTGCTGCCGCCTCTCCAACCCCAACCTGGACTCCAGGACCACTTGGCACACCTTTCGAAAACCTTCCAGGACCTCCTTCATCTTCTCATATCTCCTGAAGAGGTCAGCCAGAGACTTTTCCACAGAGTTCAGGTCAGCCAGGGCTTGCTCCTTCTCCAGGACCAGCTGCTGCACAGTTTGGTGGGAGATGGATTTCTCTCTCTGTTCATCATCTGGCAGGAGAGACAGGAGTCAGACAATGGAGCCCAATTAATCCAAACTAAATCTACAGGGGCCAGCCTGGGCCTTGAGTACAACTCAAGGGTTTCCTTGGAATGAACCCACGAGCCTTCCCTCCCAGGTGGTTCCAAAGGGACAACACCCACGGACCTGATACCATAGATCTGGGACCATGACATATCATGTTGGGGAGAAGTCAACCTTTAGTCTGATCGGTGCAGCCCTTACATTATCTACACTAGAGACCCTGTGGGTCTACATTTCCTCCTCTAAGCAGAGTCACACTGGGTCAGAAAGAAAAAATTACTACTGTATTTTCTGGGAAGATAAGTATTAAAGGGTGCTGTGCCCAGGCCTCCAGGGTGATGGGTGACTCTTCCAAAATAGTATCAAGATAGACTTGTCACTAGGAGAAAGAGATTTCTTTATCCCTAAAACATCCCTGAAATTCCGTTCACAACAACACTGACTTCTTGGTTGTAGAAAGTACCACACTCCAGGCAAACTGCAAAGTTCATTTCCCAGAGAGGCAACGCAGTCCCATTTGGGCCTAGTTTAGAATGTGGGTACTAGCCAGAGCGATAGCCCTGATCTCTCATGTCCCTGACCTCTCCCTTCCCACAATGAACTCAGATGCCTCCGCACTATGAGACAAATAGTCTCTGACACAAATACAGCCCCCCCGCCCCAGTCTAGGCTGGTTGCCCCCCAGTCCCCATGCACGATAGGCTGGTTGCTGATAGAGTAGCCAAGGAACCCCTGCCTCTCCTGGTGACAATGGATTAAATTACACTTCTAGCTCGTATCTCCAGGACCACAAGCTCCTGGGGAAAGTATGCAGCCCAGCAGATCTCTGTCACTCCCAGGTCTCATGGGAGGGTGCTATCTATTGCCTAGGACTGGCTTAGAGCTGGTTACTATGAGGGAAATGTATCATATCTGGAACTTCTAACAACAGAGACAGTAATGGCAGCCACCAGCCTCAACAGCAAGGCAAAGCCCTCTGCTCATCCTGCCTGCAGAGACCTCTCCTCTTGTACTGAGAATAAAACCCAGGCTGCACCCCACATGCTTGCTCCAGCCTGACAGCCCCGGCCCCAGCGCTCAGGAGCCCTTGGAAACCCAAGTTACACGTCTCTGATCCCCCATCACTTCCTCTCCATTTGTCAGGTGAAAGAACATGTGTGTGTGTGTGTGTGTGTGTGTGTGTGTGTGTGTGTGTGTGTATGTGTGTAAGTGAACATGCAGTTGGGCCACTTGCATGTAAATGAACATGCAGTTGGGCCACTTGGTTCTGGTCCTGCTAGACTCCAACTCTCCCCACCCCAGGCTTGGGACACAGGCTTCCTGCTGCTATGTTGTCCCTATAATGGATGGTGATTTTCTCAGGTTGATCAGACTGGGAAATGTGTAGATTAGGACAGTGTATGTTGGGTGTGCCTGGGAGGGTATCTTCAGGACTGTTAGGTCATGAGGACTGTGACCTTGTAAACTCATTCATATTATGACAGTGTCACTGAGAGGTGGCAGTTGGCTGGAAGAAGTAGGGCACTGGGGCCAAGGCCTTCAGGGCTGATCTTGTCCTAGCTACTTCCTGTTTCTCTTTTCTCTGCTTCCTGTCTGTCAACGATGAACTGCATGCCCCCACTACCGTGGTGGATGGACTGTTCTGAAACTGTTAGGCAAAGATCAAACTCTTCCCCTCAGTTGAGTCTGTCAGGGTGTTTGGAGAGAGCAACAACAAAAGTAACCAGGCTGCTTTCCTCGGGGGCTGGCTGCAGGTCAGTCAGTCAGGTTCGCTGCTCTGCTCTGGGCACACACACACACACACCCCTCCATACAAGTGGTCCTGCGACGGGATCCACGTGCTGCATGGACAAGGGCAGCCTCACAGGGACTCATACAAGGTTTTCCCATCCCTGTCTTACAGAAGGTGAAAGAGGGTAGTCATTTGTTCACTGAGGGAACAGCATAGCCCAGGTTCAGCCCCAAAGACAAAAGCACAGCCATGACCAAATTTTTCCCGAGCCTCCCTTGATGGACAGTTCCCACTGGGAACAGCCCGAGATTTCGATTTGGGTTGTTTTTCCTTTGGTTTTCTGATAGACCACCCTCTTGCTGTGTCTTAAGTTTAGCACATTATTGCTGTGTGGCACGGTGGGAGTCACAGCCTGAATTTTACTCCAAGCCTGACAGAGACATGTGGAAAAGCCCCGAAATTTTGTGATCCCAGGCCTTGCCAGCTGTGAGCGTGCATTAGAACCAGCTGGAGGGCTACTCAGACAGACATGGGTTCCACCTACTTTTTGACTCAGCAGGTCAGGTTGGGGAATCTACACAAGTAACGAGCTCCCTGGAGCTGACCCAGGGCCCTGTCTGGAACACCACTGGCCTAGGAGATGCCTAATGTCCCTCTATCCTGCTTCGATGATCCCAGGGTTCTTAGTATTCTCAGCAGCAGCCAGAAGCCACCAAGGCAGTGGCTCTGGAGTCTGACAGGCCATCTTGGAATCCCAACTCTGATACTTGTCTAGCGTGTGACCTTGGGCAGTGTTCTTAAACTCACTGTGCCTCCTCAACCAGAACCGGGGGATAGCAGTGCTTCTAGACCATAGCATTTGGGGAGATTAAAAGCAGAATGAATACAAAGCTCTTGGCACCCAGGGACAGCCTCGAATCTGACATGTTATCAACCATATCACTGCCCATAGAAGCTCTTAACATCACCTGACTCAGTGGGACATCGTCACAATGACTCATGAAGTGCTACCTTTTAAATACAGAGAACTTTTAAATACAAGTAATCTACTTGCTACACCTACGCTCCTGAAGGAGAAGACATTGGCAAGTTCCACTAGATGTTACTGACCGAACTTTAGCCGTTTCTTTTTTTCCCAGCATGCTGTACAATGTAAATGTACACTCTGGGCTGATCTGTGGGCACGTATAAATTTGATCAGACTGGCTGAAGGAGCCATTTATCAAACAGAATCCATCTGATTTCCTGCATCTAAGATGTCGCCTAGCTCGAGCTTTCCTCCTGTCACTTTTAAAAATAGAACTGCCCGGTTCCCAGGAGAACAGGCCACGACAAGTCTGCACAAATCTTCTTCCTCGTGACCAACAAAGCTAGGCTCTTAAAGTCAGGAAATCAGCCTCAGCCCCCAGACACAACACGCTGGACTCCAAGCCCCGGTTGGGGCTTTCTGGCATTTGCAGGCAAACCGTCATTAAATCAGATGGGGAAAGCAGCAAGTACACAAAAGCAAAAATAACCAAGCAAGAAAAACAAAACACAAGCAAAGGGTTGTCATGGGTAGGGGGTCGGAGCGTTTACTTACCAGGCTTGCCTGTTTGTTTTGCAAGCAAAGGGCAAGGAGCAACAGAAAACGGAAGCAAAACAGAGAATCAGGGCAGTTGTTAGAAAAGCGGAAACAAAAAAAAAGAATCGCAACAATCTGGAATGCAGAAAGCCAGAGGTTCCTTCCTGTCCTGCATTCCAAACAGCCAGCGACTGAGCTTTAAATAAGGCACACTTTCTTCTGAGGAGCTGCTGAGAAGGGATGAGGATGTGTGTTGCACCCGAAAGCTACATGAGAGGAAGAGCTACCTAGCATGGGTTAGAGAAACCAGGCTCTGCCTCAAAACCCGTCCACAGTCACTCTGGTCCTAAGCTGCCAGGCTCTCAAGCCCGGGTTCTCCTTGCTAGACAGGTGGAATGAAACCGGGATGGAAACTCGGAATCCAGATGAGGCCTACGGGCTTGTTTCTTTCTACATGTGAAGAGACTCACTTTCCTACGAGACAGGCAGGTCCACCCACCTTCCTGGTCATGTCAAAGGTTGTCTATGTGTACCCTGAGATGTCTAATGGCCTCCTCATCCAGTGATCCTCCATAGCAACTGTCATACAATTTCTCTGGGTTAGAAAAGGTTGGAAAAGTGGATGAAGAAGAGGCTGGTGAGTAAGGCTCGTGACTATACACAGAGTAGGGATGTTATCCAAGTGATGGTACGCTCAGCTGGGCATGTTGTAGTTGTCTCATTGAGGCCATCCTGGAGGGGTTCTCTTGTGCATAATAGAAAACTGTTCAGATTCCAAGTAAGGCATGCACCATGCCTCTGACACTCACTCCTCTTGACTGTCCAAGTGTTAAAATGTTCCAACTGCTGTCAGCTGCAGCTGATCTCAGAGGCAGGAATCAGCATCTTTTTTTATCAATACCTTCTATATCTTATTAATACCTTCTGTTTCACCATAACGGCAGGCTCCCCTGAGAGGTCAGCCAGAGAGTCCCTCATGCTTAGAGCCCCCCCCCCCCCCCCCCCCCGGGGGGAAACTCTTGCTTCTCTGAACATCCCTAGCTGCGTGCTACAAGCTGGCTGTGGCAGCCTTCCCTCAGGCCTTTCTCCCTCAACACCACACCAGCCAGTGTCACAGCCCAAGACATAGGAGGCAACCCTTTCTGCACTGAGAGAAACATGTTCCCTCTCTAGTTATTTTGCCAGCTCTTAGAATTCCCGGCATGTTGAAGTTTTTATCTTATCCATAAGCTCGTGCATTTGGCTCTGATGTGATGCATCTCCTGTGGGATCAATGTGGCTGAACGTGCCTCAGGAGCACTAGGTAAACCAGTCCTCAGTAATGTAGGCCACAATGAACTCCCCTGAGAGGGCCGCCATTCAACCACTGGCCCTCCTGCTACTGCAAAGGCCACTGAGCTGTTCATCTTGAGGTAAGCTACAGACAGGTGGGACTCAGGAAGCCAAACATTTGCTACAGGGCTCTCCAGGCTTGTGCAGATCCAACCTCGGCACATAAACTTGTATGTCTGCCCCACAAATCCTTAGGTGGGAAAAATTATTTTTAAATTATCATGAATCTAAACAAATAAACAGATAGCTAGACATAAATCAGCATGAAGACCAATTCCCCAAGACTATAAAAACCTGGTCTTGGAATATCTCCAAGACTTTTTCTCATTATAGAGAAGGAGGATGGGAAGGATAGATGGAGGGATAGATAGTAACAGGAGGAAGGAAGAGAGGATAGGAGGGAGGGAGGCAGGCTGGGAGGGAAGGAGGGAGGGAAGCAGGTGGGGAAGGAGGGAAGAAAGGAGGGAATGAGAGAGGGAGGGAGGAAGGTAGGAGAGTAGGTAGGTCATTGTGTGTCATTTGCTAATATAGGGCTGTCTTTCATTGCAGGCCTAAGTAATCTGTCAGCTCTGGCTGTCAGGGATGCAGTGTTCTGATGGAAGTATCAAATCCCAGGGAGAGCTGGGATTGGCTACCAGGGACTGCCCACCACAAGAGGAAGGGCATTGGGTAGGGAGTTGCTACAGGCTCCATCCTTGCCCTAAATCCATGTGTTAAGGCTGTATGAACATTTAATCATTGACTCTAAACTAAATTGGGGTCTAGGGGCTTTAATTTTATGCTTCCTGCAAGCAAAATCCAAAGCTCTCACATAGCCTCTTCAGAAGAAGCCAGACTCTGACTCCTTCCCAACATGGTGGATCAGCTGGCTGGGTAAATGAGGACTGTGGAGACGCTGGGTAATTGTGAAGTACATTCTCCTGGCTATCCTCAGGGTACAGTCACAAGTGTAGCTACGCTGATCCCTGCCAAGGAACTCACTGCTCTTAGAGGAACTGGCTGTGAGCCTTATGGCTCAACCCACCCCCGTTCTCCACCCCCCCTCCCCACAGTTTGGGCCTGAGCACTCCAGTCATGACACCCACCGATCATCTGTGCAATGGTCTTCTCATATTCAGCCACAATTTTCCTGGAAGAAAGGCAAAAGGCACACTTAGCTATATGGTAACAGGATGATGGTGTTAAATCTCCACCCCACAGCGGGGCAGTGTCACCAGTGAGCAACAGCACAAATCTGGCTGGTCAGTGTTGGGTTCACGCCCTCTGCACTCACCCCTGAGCTCCTTAGCAGGTTCCTTCTCCTGGCATAGAGCCCCCAGTCCAGCACTGGACAAAAGTGTAGAGAGCCGCGGTGAGCGGTGATAGCCAGCAGATGGCGCTGACATCCGCTGTTCTCCCAAGTTTACAGGTAAATTGCGCATGTGCCTAGAGCCAGAGCGCGCCAAGTCACAACCCATCCCGGGGCGTATTACGCTCCTGAGTAAACAGCCAATCAGAATGAACATGCCGCTCCAGGGCATATATAAGCAGTGCCTTTTCGGGGGGTTGGGGGGTCGCCCTCTTGAAGATGTAATAAGCAATCGCTGCAGAAGGATCCTGTGTGTGTCCGTGTGTTCCTGCCGGCGGGAAACTAGCGCGGGCAACACAAAAGCATGCACCAGACCCGGCTGTCCACTATGTGAGTCAGCAGGCCAGAGCTCCCCCACTGGTTGAAGCACTCATTGCTCCTCTTGCTCTCACAAGCTCAGCACTTTGCAGCTGGCTCATGGACACAGCACTCAAGGTGCAGTTTCCTCCCTCATCCCGGCTCTCTTGTTCCTAGTGTAGCCCAGGGTGTCTGCTTACTTCCTTCTCCTATTTCTACCGCCCAGATTCTGTTTCTCAAGGTCTACTTCACACGGTTTCTTCTCCAGGAAGCCTTTCTTGATTGTCCTTGGAATTCCTTAACATTCTCTCTGTATCTTCTTCCAAAGCCTCGGGAAACACGAGCTAGTCTCCTCTGATGGAAGAGATACTTCTTATCCCCCTGCATTTTCAGTGACTTATATTTTACGTATTTCACCTGCATGTATATTTGTGTGAGGGTTTTGGATCACCTGGAATTGGAGTTACAGACAGCTGTGAGCTGCCATACAGGTGCTGGGAACTGAACCTGGGTCGTCTGGGAGAGTAGCCAGGGCTCTCCCTTGTGTTTTTAAATGAAATATATATATACATATATGTGTGTGTGTGTATACATTTTTGGGGGAGTGGGTTTGTGAGACAGGGTCTCACTATGTAACCTTGGCTGACCTAGAACTCCTTATATAGACCAGGCTAGCCCTGAACTTACAGAGATCTGTTTGCCTCTGTCTCCCAAGTGCTGGGAGTAAAGGTGTGTGCCAGCATTGCTTGGCAACGCCTCCAGATGAAAATATCAAAGTGTGGAGCGTCCTTCTGCAAGAGTAGTCCTCTGCCCATTCAATCCAGTCACCCGGAAAGTGATGGCAGGAAGTAGGAATATCAGGAAGTAGAAAGGAACCAGAACAGCTAGAACAGCACTTCCTGGAAGATGTTGATGGTGGCCTAGAAAACAGGCCGTGATCATCTAGGCGTTTTGTTTCTAATTAGAAATGTACACAGGAATGCAAGCCTGCTGGAGTTGGAGGAGGGAAGACACAGGACAGGTTTACTGTCTAGATTCTTTAACTCATGCATTGTGTTATTCTAAAAACACATGTAGGAGATGAAGAGACACCTTGCAGTTAGAAACTTGTGTTGTTCCAGAAGACCCAGAACCCATGTTGGGTGGTTCTCAAGAATGCTCCAGCTCTGGGGGGAATCAGATGCCTCTGGCTTCCAAGGGCATCTGCATTCATGTGTATGCACAGACACACATCATTAAGAACAATAAAAATATTTTAAAAATTTAAAAAAAAGAAAATTTCTTAAAAACCACCTATGCAAAAACACTAGCCATGTATAATAGAGAAACTCGAACTTCTTCTATAGAAGGTACTACTTGGGGAGGGGGCACCTCAGCAGGAACCGCCATGAAGCCAGGGAGCAGGGCGTCTGAGCAGGGAACGCTGCACCCACCCTACTGACCTCATTTCCACTACTTCCCGCCGGCTTTCTTCATATTTATCCCTCCACTCTGAGACTTCTCTCTCCTTGGCGATGACCTAGGTAGGGTCAGGGAGAAAAGAGAGGTAGATTCCCAAATGAGTATATTTTGTTCTGATCAAAGCCAGGATGCATCATATACACATATAAGATGAAAATTTATCAGCTGGGTGGTGGTGGCGCACGCCTTTAGTCCCAGCACTTGGGAGGCAGAGGCAGGCGGATTTCTGAGTTCGAGGCCAGCCAGGTCTACAGAGTGATTCCAGGGCAGCCAAAAAAAAAAAAAAAAAAAAAAGAAAAAAAAAAAAGATGAAAATTTCTCACATAAAAGAAAGACTCCATCCAGAGAATTTCCCTAAGCAGGAGAAATCAAGACCCCACCCCCACCCCGACCCTGCCCAACTGAACAACTATGCAAAGTGTCTCTTTTATAGCAAGTTGGCCATGCCTGTTAGCATGGTGACCAGGCAGATTAGAACTCATGGGGTGTTGCTCATCTAGCCTGCAGTGTTTGGAAGACAGTCTGTCTCCAAAGACACCAGTTTCACAGGTAAATAGAGTTATGACACCACAGACTCGGTTTCTATCTGGGTGTCAAGAGCATGGCCCTTCCAGACACTACAGGTCTCATACCTCTGCTCTGGCAACTTGGAGTGCAGAGTCCAAGTCTGGCTGCTGGAACAGAAGGCCAGGGGGCTTCTCCACCTCGGTCGGCCCGATTCGTGAGTACAAGGCAGTTTTGGAGATGGAGACGTCTGGTGGGTGAGCAGCTTCCCTCTGTGGAATGTTTTTTCATTAAAGAGAGAAAGAGAGAGGGGACAGTAACCACTAACTGCGTGACACGCAAGGCTGCACACGTGGCCTGAGAGCTGCATTCACCCGCTCAGCTGCATGGTTTTGAAACAAAGAACACCGAAACTATGAGAAAGTGCAGAGACTCATGAATGAGAGCAATGCCAGGTCCGGGGGATGGAAAGCTTTCATACTGCACATGTGTAGGCACACAAAGGGGCTAATGAGATGGTAGCCTTTGTAACTAGGAACCCTGTGGGCCCAGCATGTCTGCGGCCTGCTTATCACGGTCATTTATCAGACGCTGAGCCAGCTAGGCACCGTAAGTAGAGAGTAGTCATTATTTTGCCGGCCTCACTTCCAAAATAAAGTCTTGCTGAGGGATGATACTGAATGCTGGTCTTCACTGCCTAGTTTTCAATAGCTGAAGATTAGATCACTTTTGTACAACTGACCATTGCCAAATTTGGTTGTGCTCACATGGCTCCGTTTAAAAGGCTGTGATCTGCATAAAACCAGAGCCTTCTCTTGTCAACCTTGTCAGCTCTGTCTGGATTTGAGAGTGTGTTGCCATTAGGTCTGCTATTTAACAGCAAAGGGGAAAGCTGGAGTCAATGACAATATCTATCTACTCCCCTTGATGAAGCCTGCCACAAGTGCTGTGCTGTCCAGCCCAATCCAACTGGCAGCAGTTTGCAGCTCTCTCCTGTTCTGTAGGGTTCAGTTACTAGCCTCAGAGAGACAAGGAGGGGAACACGGCTATTCTTCCATTCCATAGAACCTTAAGCAACTCGCAACACAGTTGAAACGCAGTGTTAGGAGCATCGTCGACCAGCATGGCCAGGCTCGTCAGCTGACTTCCACGGCAACCCAAACATCCAATGGACCACTCTCAGTCCTATGCATTAACCTCACGGTGCTGTCATGGCTGCCAAGGAAGCTTGCACCACAGTTAGAGCACAAGTCCATGCTGCAGTAGGAGGCAGTGGTAGCCTGATGGGCAGAGGGGGACTGCTCCAATCTTGGAAAACCAGGAGAATAAACTGAGCGCTGAGCAGAGCACAGTTTTACAGAAAGAGGGGAGGAGACAGGAGGGTGAGGATTGAGATGTGCTTCCATGGTCCCGGGAAGGGGTGGGGCTTACGGGCGGGGCAGAATGTTTATAACCAGCCTCAGCTCACACCTCACTATAGAATCAGGTCACTATAGGATCAGGTTCTAAAGGCCTAAGGAAGGGAAGCACTTAGAAAATGCAGGTACAAGAGCAATGGATAGGACTGGAGGGGACCACTTAGGAACCATTAGTGTTCACATGCAAGGTGCACACAACGGTTTAGTTGTCCTAAAAGAAAACTGCCGAGACCTGTGTCTCATTGTTTCTGCCTGCCCTTGAGACCCTGAGCTAACCCTCAAGTGATACCTATATGTCATCCCACTCACTCAGTCTGCCTATCCCCAACTCACGGACCCTGACTACTGCCCCAGCTCACTGCCCACTACCTACCCTCAAATAGTACCCGAGATTCACTGAATCTCACTGCCCAAGCCTGCTGGGAAATTCAGTGAACCACCTTCAGAACCAGGAGCACACAGACCAGGTCAACCAGAGCATGGACTCCAGTCACATGGCAGATGGGATGCCATGATTATCTTTCTCAGCTTCTGGTCCAGGGGGAAGTCTGTTTCTAGGACATCTACCTAGAACATAAGCTACCAGCTATCTTCCTGAGGGATCAGCGTGCTGCCGATCCCTCAGGAGAAAGAGTGCCTCTAGGTGGCAGGGCAGAGGTTCTGCATGGAGGGCTTACCTTTGCTCTTGGCAATGGTAAGTGCTACTTCTCTGAGGGAAAACATCTCAGTTGTAATAGGAAAATTATACCTGGAAATCACCACTTAATGGTTGTAGTTAGAAAAGCTCACAAACACAAAAGTAGGAAGCGAAAGCCAAACAAACCCAATTCTTTTTACCCTAAATGTGCTCCTTAAAAGGGGGGTGGGGTAGCTGGGGAGTTGGCTCAGTGGTTAAGATCACTGGCTGTTCTTCCAGAGGATCTAAGTTCAATTCCCAGCACCTACATGTTGGCTCACTTTACCACTCTAGTCCCAGGGGATCTGACACCTTCTTCTGGCCTCTGTGGGCACCAGGTACACACATGGCACAGACACATGGCATGCAGGTAAAACAACCATACAAGTAAAGCAAATTTTCAAAAATGTGAGAAAAAAAATAAACAAAATTTCAAAATGGACAGAATTTTGGAGCTGCTAAACTCGTCTGGTACTTCTGAAGAGAGGCTGGGTCTAAGTTCTTCAAAATGAGATTCAAAGTAAATCAGCAGCTCCTTGCAGTGCAAGAAAGAATGTAATAATGAAAATGAACTCATCAGCACAGGGCCGGAGCTAAGGATGACCAAGGAGCACATCAGAAATCATTAATCAGCCCAATGTCCTTTGTAAAACAAGAGAGATTTCTAAATGGATGCAAACGAGTCGGGCCCCATGGTGATATCCCTCATCCACCACCTTGACATTTTCAATCAGAGTTCCAGGACCAACTCATTCCCTGCTTCCTACAGCTGCTTGCAAGATAACGAACTTCAGAATTCACACCTTGGCTCTTCCTTTCAGTCGTGAATGCTTTCAAGTAAAATTAAAAGGTTTGTCTCTTGCTAATATGTTAAGGTTAGTTATTTTTAAACCCAGCTTCATTTCTTACAATCCCAGCCTTGCTGCTTCATGCAAGAGGCCACCGGAATCCTATGAAATGGTCACATTTCCAAAGGCACAGACCTTTGCTGCCACCTTCAACCCTCTACTGGTTTTTACAAGCTGGTAACTGTGAGGTTCCTCAGAACACTGTCTGCCCCTCAGATTCCTGAGCCGTGTGTCTCCTGCTGGCTTTGACAGAGTCCTGTCATGTACTCAGGCCTGTACTTCTCCTTCTGACCCTTCCTTATTGCTAGGCCTTAGGGGATGGGGGCAGGACATCATGATCAAGGCAAGATCACTGTCCCCAGAGCCATCAGAGGCAAACTCAGATCTGAGGCTTGGGGAGCCATGAGAGAAGGGCCAGGGACCAGGAAAACCAAACTAAGGCTCAGAGCCTTGCGAGGTACCTGGGCCATGTGGCAGCATACAGGCAGGAGAAGGACCTTGGCCAGATGCCACACATCCAAAGCAGACAGTTCTCAAACCTAGGGACTGCAAGCACAGGTGAGGCACCTGGCCCCACAGCTCAGTCCCACTCCATGGAAGGCATCAGTACCAGACATCAAGCAGCTGCGCCCGCCTCCATCAAGACTCGGCCTCCCGGTCTGTAAAACACAGGCTCCAACTACAGATTCTGAAGCTAGAGAGCAAACAGGTCCACCAACCAGTCCTTGGTCACTCTTCCTCAGACTGTTCTTGTGGATCCCAGGGATGTGCCTTGACTGTGGACTCTGCGTCAAATGTGGAGGGGAGGAGCTACGGTTGTAGAGGCTCATGAGAAGCCCAACAGGACCGATGCTGGTTTCCTCTCAATAATAAGTACTGTCCTTGACATGATGCTGTGTCGCTTGACAAGAATACATATATACTCTGTATTCCCCTGACTCTGCATTCTTTCTTGCTCCAGCTCAAAACAACTCTAGGCACCTGCTCATCTAATCCAGGTCTCCCTCTCTCTCTCTCTCTCTCTCTCTCTCTCTCTCTCTCTC